>VUQK01044314.1:0-19126 GCA_015106715.1 Bujurquina vittata
CTCCACCCCCCATCGGGGGGGGGCCCGGAAAAAGGGGCCCGGGGGGGGGGGGCCCCCCGTCCTTTGGTTTTTCCCCCCCCCCCCCCCCCGCCGCGGTGTTTAGTATTTAATATTTGCAGATAACGTTAATATACCGTAGCAAAAGCCTTTTCCAGAGATGTAGTCCTACCTTCGCCACTCGCCAGGTGACTACTGTTGGGCTACATGCAGTCATCGCTCCCTCGCTCTTCTCATTAAAGCTACCCTCCATAAAGAAGTCCTGCTATTTCACTCCTTGTCTTTATGAGACCTTCTGGGGAGACGAGACCGTGCTGCCGGTACAAATTCCAGTTAAAATCCAGGCAATGCCATGGAGTCGTTTCTCGGTTGGGTTAGTGTGTGTGTGTGTGTGTGTTTGTCGGGAACTAATGCAATTTTCATTGAGGTAGCCTAATTGGCTTGAGGCTACACGCTGTTTGCTCCGGTGTAAAATCACAAGAGGCAAACACAAACGCACTGCGTTACAACAGAAGGCATTTTTTAAACAATGAAATGATTTGTTGGTAACAAAGAGTGGATGGACACCGTGCACTGGCCACTGCCATTGCGCATGCCCAGTAGTCGTGGGTAAGCGCAGATTAGTGATGCGGGATACTACTAATTTTGGTATCGATCCCATAACAAGGAACTACGAGGCCAGTATTGCCAATACCAATACCGATACTTCGGACTTATAAAGGCAGCTTATGTTCGGGGAACAGTGGATCATGATTTATGATATGAATGAATATGAGCACATTTTAATGACCACTAAATCACTGTGATTCTTACTTTCCACAATAATTAGGTAACACAACAAAACACACCTTTTAGTTTTCTGTGTATTTTGAAACTGTATTTTTTTTCCCTCAGAGACCAGGAATGTAAATGTGCCCATCTTTAAAGCATTTTGGGTCAGATTCTGTTGTTTAAATGTGCTGTATAAATAAAGTAAACTTTGACAGCCAACACAAAAAGTAATAATAGTCAGACATTTGTCGTAGTTCCTGCATGAGGCTTATTGTTTTTGTTCCAATAAAAGAATTTATTTAACATTTTTTCAGTGGGCTGAATATACAACTTTAAAGTTTGAACATAGTCTATAAGTAATCAGTCTGCTAAGGTAACAACTCTGATTGGTAATACTCTAAAATCAATTAATGCTGACGAGCTGACATCAGTAGCACTGCTTTCACCACTATATGAGCTACCTGTTTATTCTTTGCCTCTCTGACAGGACTGTGACAGTGACTGTGCTGAGGGTCTGAGGGATTTCATTCCTCCTCTCTTTTCTGCAGCTCTTTCTAGGACAAAGCTCTCTTTCCTGGTGTTTCATGTCTTGATATAAGTTGGTGGTGTTGCCACAGCAGATAATTTCCTTCCAACAGGCATCCCTGTTTGCAGTGTTTTATTTACAGCTGTAAAGTACATCTACATGACTCACTACAGCCTGCATGGCTCTGCTTAGTGCCGCCGAGGCATGTGAGGACAACTGAACACATCGGAGCAGGGAGGACGGGGCGGAGCAAAGTGTGCCTGCATGAGGGGAGTGGCATCTGCGCAGCCATGTCGGGAGCAAAGTACTAAATATACAGGAGAGAAACAAACGGAAACATCGATATCATCATGCTAGTATCGGTCCGATACAGATACCAATAATATCGATATTTGGATAGACACGCCCACCCAAAGCACACACGTTTGAGCAGGTAATGCAACTAATGCTAATATGCCTGACTTGTAAAAAGAAACAGTAATAAGAGAGGAGATACACAATCTAGGGTTAATTGGGGCTTTAATATGAATTGTTGCTAAATAATAGCCTAACATTTTAGGATGACTTGAATTGACTTAATTTAAAATTGCCTTTGTTTATGATTTAACCTAAACATTATTATTATTCCTTTAAATATAGACCACCCCCATCCCCCAAATTCTCATTGCCTGTCAGTGTATCTCTCAATTAAAATTTAACAGCAGAAATATTATTTTAAAAAAAAGTCACAATATAGAGCTGCCATATTATTTTTGATGCTATTAACTTTCAGCTGTCCTAAAATTCTTTAAAATGTATTCCAGATTAGGGCATCGGTGATTGTTGCCCAACGATTTTCAGTTAACAGACGTTATTTAAATCATAGAGACGTTTGTAGACGTTTTGCAGCAAGAGCGCGACTGCAGCTGAGAGATTTTAGTCACTTACTTAGAACATGATTTTGCTAGTTCAAGATTTCAAAAGAAAGTGCAGCTGGTAAGACGTTTAACTTGTCAGTTCAGTAAAAAACAACTAACGACTGCGTCCAAGAAAAAGGAACAATTTTGAATAATAATGAAGCAACAAATAAAAAGTGTCTTGAGTTTCATGTTGATTTTCTTATTCTGTATGAAATATTTCTCCGTCTGGAAGAAAGCATCTTTTTCATGTCTCCTTTACACAACTGAACCATTATAGCCTGTGAATTTTTCCGTTAGTTTTGGAAGAGTTTTTAAAAAAAAAATCAAAGATCTTATCATAACAAATATTTATCACAATATTCCTTAAAGGCTCCATTCAGCTGTTGGATTTTTTTTTTATCAATCCAGTCAAACAGGTCTCATTCAAAGAGCTTTTTTTTTAAGTGGGATTAAAGAAACTTGTGCCTTCTTATCAGCTTGTTTTGGAAGTGGGAGATTTTCCATAAATCTCCCTGCCTTTGGCAGCTTTGGGGCTTGGCGCCAAGGCCAGGAGGTCCGGTTCCACCTCGACAGAAACATTTCCTAAGCAGTTCTTTAATCATTTAAGAGCTCTGCATTAAACTTAGTTTTTTGGTTGGTTTATTTAGACTGAAAATCTCTCCGCATAAAATATTTGGCTGTGCGACTCACAACCAAATAAAAAGAAGTTATTTTGTATATACTGAATGCTCTTAATCAGAACACCTTCAGTAATTCTCAACCATAACTCTGCTCAGCTTACTGCCTTCACAGGCCTAGTGATGAATTACTGCATCAAACAGGAATTCTAATCAATTGTAGCAGTCTGAAAGAAAGGCCCCATCCACGCTTGATTCCACAGGGAGATTAATGAGTAGCGGTTCACATAGCCTCAGCATCTTTTCCCAACCTCTATTCATAAAAAATGACCCGCTCATTACTCTCTACCTGCCACCTCAGCGCCTTCGGCACCAGGCGGCAACTTACGGAGGTTAAAAAGGAACCCGGCATGGAAGTGCCCAAACCTGCAGTCGCTAGAATGGCCAGATGAGGCTGGTTGTAAGAGTCAACCCCCCCGTAGACTCCCATGTTTAAATGCCTAATTTCACAACAGCAATAAACATGTTCACAGCCTGGCATAAAAAAAGGCACGCTATTGTCTGCTAGACGTCTCTTTCAATGCAGTTTTCAGTTCTAAGGGTTCACCTATCAGGATATTAAAATCTGGTCCTTAGCAGGTCTTTAGATTGGGTAAATACAACCTCACAAGAACAACACACGAAGAACACACCCTTACTGCTTCCACAGGAATTAAGAGAGCCAGCAGCAGCCAGGTGCTGCTGATTAAAGGTATTGAAATAACTGATCATCAATCACTGTGAGCACCTCTACAAAAACAGAGGCTTTTGCAGTTTGCTGGTGTGGAGCATTCAGGTCTGTGTTAATGTGATGCCAAGGAAGAACGATATCAGTCATGATCTCAGAGAAGCAACTGTTGCTGCCCATCGAAGGGCATTTCTGAACAAACTGACGTCCATCATTTTCCAGAAAGATTATTCACGCATTGGAAACATTCAAGATAGTTGCATATCTTCCCAGAAGTGAACGTCCCAGCAGTTTCACGCCAAGGTCAGATCGTGCAATGCTCAGAGAAACTGGAAACAACCAAGAGCTACATCTCAGACTCTGCAGGTGTCAGTTCGCATGTTAAATGTTAAAGTTCATGACATGTTAAGACCTGCTAAGGACCGGAATATTATTATTATTATTATTATTATTATTTTATCCTGATATCTAAAAACTTAGAAATGGAAAAGTGTGTACTTTCTTTTTCACGTGACTGCGCCTGCTCATTTTTAATGGAAGCCGTTGACATGGAGATACAAACTGAAACGTTACAAAGCCGTATGTCTATCGTATTCTAAAAGTATCAATATTGTGCTGTAATTGAAATAGTTTTACACACGTCATACGTTGTTATGTTATACTTGATTAATGCCAGTATTTGTAAGGCTAATGCAAGTTGCTACAGTTACAGTTCATCGTGACAAAAGAAAAAGATCCTTTAATGAAATCCATCCGGGGTGCAGATTGTTAATGCTCCGCTGGGTAGCTCGTCGTACTTTGCTTGAGCCTTTCACCCTCTCGCTGATACATACATGACATTTAAGTCTAATTGCAATCTGTGTCAGCAGAGGGAAAAGGAAGACTGGTAACAGTTAGACCGCGGGCTATTAAATATATATGTGATATGCAGTGATGGTCAGATGGCAGAAACAACCACAGGGTCCGAAAGCTATTAGCTGATGGTTAATCATTTGCCATCTATGATTCGATTTTTAAAGCCCCGTTAAGATAAAGTTTCATTATCGGCCTCGGCCCCTCCAACGGAAAACTCCATCTGGTGTCCTTTTCCGTCTTGTTTCTTCCTGCAGCCAAACTGTTGTGCGCTGGGTGTATTAATATGCATGTGGGGAGCAGAGCACACTTTTATTTTCAAATCACTCAACCGTTCAGTGCTCACCGGCTTTAAACTGCTTTACAGTTTATCTTCTCCTTCAAGCGACCTCCACACACTGTAGTGACTGTGGGTGATATTGAGGGAACTTCTTTCATTTTATTTAAGAAATGGAAGCGTGTTTAAATTTATTACTGTTTTTAATGAGGAAACACTAGGCAAAAAATCTTGATCCACATTTCTCAGGAATCTTCTCCCAGAATATTGATCAAATGTAATGAAATGTGCACACAGTGATCACCTAATGGGTCTTCACCCAAACTGTGCTCAAGGTCAAGGTCACCTTTGCTGCTTCACAGGTACCTTATGTAGAGTTATTCATAATTAATAATATGCTTTTTAAATAATTTATTTATACTTCAGATTTTTATACAGAGTTGCAGTAATTCATATAGTTTAAGGATCACTCTACACCCCATATTTTGATACATACCAATAATTATCTATAAGCTTCAATGTATCTTGTGCAATTCATATTTGTACTGTTTCCTAATATTTATTCTCATACCTGTATCTCATATGCTTATAGCTCTGAACACAGTTCCGTCTCGGATACAAATTTTGGTGGGTATAAGCGACGTACGCTGAACGTCACACGTGAAACAAAATGCAAGCAGAGAGCCTAACATCGCATTGACAAGGGGATAAAATGAACATAATGTACATGAACATCCAAAGAATTGAGATAATTTTTTTAAATAATTGCTATGTGTGTGATGATGCTTGTGCAAAGTTTCGTTGAGAGTGGCCCACCCGTTATGGAGCAGATAGGCTACGTGCAGACATATATACATACATGGTTATAGTGCGATTTTGGCTGCACACAGTGGGTCGTGGATCGGGAGCCAGATAAGCTGCTGCATCGCTGACATTCTGCTGTTCCTGGTGCTCCAATGCTAGCATTACACAGCAATGGAGACACATGGAAGGTTAACGCTATTCAAGGTCACAGCAAGTTGTTGGCAAAACATCACATATTTTGTTAGTTCCAAAATATGTGGGTTTTTTTTTTTGCCTTTAAAGTGTGCTTTGTGAGTTATGATTCACATGCAATATTTGTGACTATATGTGGAAAACAAAGACAGGTATGAATTTTTGAAAGTTTTTCTAAAGACACGGTGAGTTTTTCATCATCTGTTTTGGAAATGAAAGGCCCCGTTGATGTGAATGTTTCAAGAATGTGCTTGTACGTATTTACACCAAAAGAAAGGGAACACTTTTGGAGTTTATTATTACTATTACTATTATTATCACCCCATTTGATAAATATAATTTTCATCATGAAAGAAGTGATTAAACTTAACATTTTTTCTTAAACTGCAGTAACTTACACGATCTTCTCTCACTTAACTGCTATTGGAAAGAAATACAAATCATAAAAAGGAATTAGCTGCTGTGGACCTGACATATTTTACAGGTTCAGCTGATGAATATAACAAAACAATTGTCAGGCACTTGCATGTTTTCTGGTATGCTTATAACGTCACCAGATAACAGGACATTGACCTTTTTCTCTGTTTCACTTGTCGCAGTAATTTTGCGCTGAACTGCTTTGGTCCTTTGCTCATACCGAGGCTTCTGGCTTCTTTACTTGTGTTGAGGAGCTTCCACGCTAACGACATGTTAGCATGTGGGTGTGCATGCGACGATTTATGGGAGACTCGCCGGCTGGTCACCTGTCTGGGAAAACTGGCCGATTCCGGTCCCCTGGCGGGCCGGTTGGTGATTTTCTTACCTGCATCTTTACTACATTAATGAGCAAACTCGATATTTCGGTCACCAAACAATTAATACTGTTTTGACTTGTTGTTTAGTCTGCATTTGTGTCCGGCTTAGTCGCTTCCTGTTTTGTTTGGTCAAGCTCGTCTTTTGTGCATTCTGCTCAGTTTTGCTTCTCTTGTTTCGTTAGTTTGATTCCCCAGTTGTGCCCTGTGTCCCTAATCACCCCACGTATCTATTTAAGCCCTTAATTTCAGCAGTTCTTTGTGGCGCCGTCCCTCATGGTTGTGTGTCCCTCTGTCCGGTGTTTCCAGTTTGTGCCAGTCGTGCATTTGGTTTTCTATTTTGTTGACTGCAGTAAACCTGAGTCTTCAGTTTGCACTCTGTGCTTGGAGTCCTGCATTTTGGGTCCAGCCCTGCTCACACACAGCCGAATTCCTGACACGCGTGCGTCAGTGCAACAACATGATTGTGTCATACAGTATGCGTCCTTCTTTGGCTGGCTTTTTGTACTAATGGCTGTTATGGAATTCTTCCATGGATTTATTCATGATTTCTTTTGCCGTCAACCATAGTTTTGGCTGGTGAGGTCTGAGAAAATTCATTTCCAGGCTGTTGTGTAAATTCTTGTAAAGCTGATTTAAAATAATTTCCACAGGTAAAGAGCAGTGCTTTATTGAAGTGTAGCTCAAACACTGTAATAGACCCAAATTTAGCTCCAACTTATTATTATTTTACGCATTTTCCCTTGTTGCCATGGCAAAGCACCGGGGAAAAGACAAAGAGCTGCTCATGGTTTCCTTGGATACGACAGTTTTCCCTTGTAAAGTAATGAGAGGAGCTGAACCTGTGGGAGCACAGGGTTATTTTTAGGCGTGACGCCAGACTGCATGTGTGGATTAAGACTTGTTTGGTTGCTGGTGCGTGTGTGCTCGCATGTGGATCCGTGTGTGTGAGCATGTGTGCAGGCTTTAATGCAGCCTCACTGTGAGAACAGCTCAAGGCGTTTTACACTTGGTATACAAACACCTGAGCCGCTGCTTGTGTCACTGCTTCAGGCCAAAGTGTCCTGGAGGGTACAATTTCAAAACAAATTGGACACCAGCTTTCTTTGCTGTTGTGTGTCATATGTCTGCAAGCACTACCTTAAAGGAAACAGAGTTAACAATAAATTTGCCACAGTGCATGGGGTTCACACAAGTGTGGGCTTACAGGCCTTGCAAAAAAAAGAATTCCCTTAATGCCGGCTGTTGCACTTATTCCCTTGAACTTTGGAGATATTCTGAGCACCGCAAAGCTTTGACCTTGTTATGCTGGTATTGCAGCAATCTCCAGAATAACGTTGTTCCATTAGAAATGTTTAGTAAGATGTATTAAAAATTGATCAGCATCTTCGTGCACATCGATCGCACGAATCAAACCTGCAGCTGGCCTCTTGTTTCCGTAAACTGACAGTTGATGTAGAGCTGATAGCAGGCTGGAAAATGTGATGTCATGACAGCTGTGCTATGAAGCTGCTCTTTTCCTGCAAAACTGTGAGCAAGATGGAGATTTGTGTGAGCATGTGTGTGTGTGTGTGTGTGTGAGCTGACTAATGTAGAGCCAGAGGGAAAATCACTCAGGGAGCAGAGATAGTTTAGATGCTGAGATACAGTATTACAGTAGAGACATACTGACCCACAAGTTGCATTAATGCAGGGTGTTTTCCATCTGTAGTGGGAAGGCCGTTAGTGAGAAATGCTAATTTTGAACAATCCCTTAATGTTATTGTTGAGAATACCTTTTTAATCCTTGATTGTAGAGCTTGATTACTGGTTACATATAACAGGCTATTCTCCCTGAAAATGGCACCAATTACCAAGAAAACACCTCCGCTCGTTATGACCGCACCATTATTATCTCTTGAATAATTTTACCCTATTTATGTAACAAAAGGCAGAGTAGGAGAGTAAAAAGCTGAAAGAGGGTTGACCCCGTCCCTCCAACCCTCCTGGTGTGTCAGCTCAGCTCTTGCACGGCCAAGCTCTGCTGCAATCGGCTTTGACTTCTTAGCTGCTGTGTGGTCTTTGCATACTTTTAACAAGCTCTGTCATTTCGCAGTGCAAACATGGGATGCCTCGCGTAAGCCTGGGGGACTGGTATGTGGTATTAAGGACCTGATCCATACAGATCAGAGTTTTGCAAAAGCCCTGGGTTCTTTAGTGTCTGAGAATGTGTTTTACTGTTACGCTGTCAGAAAGGCAGCCCGCAGCTTTTCTGCAATGCAAAGTTTAAAATGTAACCATTTTTAGAATGAATATGATGGAATATGATGGATTTCCCTCTCTCTAATAAAAAAATTAACTAATTTAAAAAAAAAATATATATATATATACACCTTTCTGTGTCTTTCTAGGTTAGGTTAATTGGTGATTCAAAATTTCCTGTCTTGCGACATATATAAGAAAATGGCTTCCCTTATTGAGGTTTTGCAAACATGTGACTGCTAACTATGTGTAGTTACCCTGTTAGACCTTTCATAAGAAAATTCATAATTTCATTAAAAAAAAAATTGAATACACAAGATTCTCACATAATTCTGTGCAGCTGGAGTCCTTCTCCTGTTAGTGTAAAAACGCACAAAGACTGTTTCCCATTTAAACTAGAAAATTGTTCCCTGCATGTCCCTCCTAATAAACTGAGCACACTATTAAAACAAATTGGTACCCTCAGATCAGACGGATGTCATACCAAAAAAGTAGTTTTTGTACCCTTTGATGATTATTGGGCACCCTTTTTTTTTCAATGGCCCATCTCGTTTACCTCTTTGACCCAACTCCGCAGATCAAATACGGTCCTCCAGTTATAATTAATCCACACAGAGGAACGAGACGAGGCCTCTGCCCAAGCAATCAAGCCGCTTGATGAGAGTATCTGCCATCTGTGGTTCATTATTATCTGTTAAAATGCTGTTAAAACAGTCTCCCCCCAGTGATTAGCAGTTCAACCAAACCGACTTTTGTTGGCACACCGGGCATGTCAACCTCAGTTTGTTGGAGCCATCCTTCTGTCTCCCTCCAACTGAAAAATTGTTTACCAGAGATTCCCTAACACAGGGGTGGACAACTCCAGGCCTCGAGAGCTGGAGTCCTGCAGGTTTTAGATGTGTCCCTGATCCTACACACCTCAATCAAATGGCTGAATCACCTCCTCAGTATGCAGTCAAGTTCTCCAGAGTCCTGCTAATGACTTCTATATTTGACTCAGGTGTGTTGGATCAGGGACACATCTAAAACCTGCAGGACACCGGCTCTCGAGGCCTGGAGTTGTCCACCCCTGCCCTAACACAAACATGGAGCATTACCAGCAGAGTTAGGTTTTACTGTTGCTGTCCCAAAGTTCAGATCTATTCCACCGTGATATGACATGTCTGTGGGCTAAGAGAAGTCGATTCATTACATAAGGCAAACATAAATGACCAGAGATCACAAACAGAATCAAAACACATGGCCCAATGGAGCCTAATGAAGGCATAATGATACGCAGCACTTTGGTATCATTCTGACACTTATTCAGATGGAGGACGTAGGTGTGGTGGTAACACAGTAATCCCAAGCTCCCTTTCTTTTGGTAGATCATAGTTTTTATTCCAGCATATGCCTTCGAAGTAGGCCAGAAAGCACAGTGGGGTCACATTAATAGTTAATAAGCTGAATCTTCAATCGGTGCCCTGGGACATGTTGATAAAATGCCGAGGCACAAAACTGCAGACTATATCTGAGCAAATAGGATTTGGGAATATTTTGATCTCAGCGCAGAGAATGAAATGAGTAAGATTAGACACCACTGGGCTTAAAGACATCTTTATATTTGTGTTTGCTGACACCTGATCGGCTCTGTTCGTCCGCCCTCACTTCACGAGCATCGCTACTCCTCTTGGAGTGTAGTGGTCGGATTTCAGTCAGATTTGCAGACAATGATCACCTAATGGGCCTTCACCCAAATCACGCTTAAGCTCAGTCACGTTTGGTGTTTTACACGCTGTAAACTGAACTGTGATGATTGCGAGCCAGATGACTTTCCAGACTGTAAATAGAAGAGAGATGCAGCCATTGCGAGGTTGTCCATTGGCTTGTGGCCATTTTACTGCCTCAGCTTCTGCACGATCACCATTCCATCTTGGGCTTCGGGAATCAGGAGAAATTATAATTAAATGACAGTGTGAATTGCTCCGTAGACTTATGGATGTGTGTCACAGCTACAGATACCTGCTACTACCCCTCAGCAACAGAGCGCAGACTTTTCGGATGGACTTTTAGTCCAGTGAGGCTGAAGTGGGATTTTTATGTTGCCACACGCATGTTTGCACACACTGACCCTGTGGTGACATTGCTCAGTTATCCTTTGTTCCACCAAGGATAGCCATTGTCATGGCAACCAGGAATTAGCATCCTTGGATACGGCTGCCCGTCTCCCATCAGCTACGCTCTCCTCCTCTTCCTCACCATTGTTTGCTCTCATTCTCTCTTTAGCCCCCCACAGCTCACGACTCAGATGCTTTCTCCTCTTCTAATATTTCCAGTTTCTTCACAGAAACCATGCCCATCGATTGTTCTCTTCAGTTAACCCCCCCCCCCTCTCCTATGCCACTTATTTACTTTTCCCTGTTTGGGTTCCACAAATTCTCCATGACTTGAGGAGCCAATTTTAGATCCCAGAACAATAGATCATTAATCCCCCGGCCTCCTGCCTGTGATGCCTGTTACGTTTTCCTGACGATAAATGGATCAATTAGAGTCAGCAGAGATCCTCACTAAGCCAGTGATAGCTGGCTCCACTGAACCAGTCACAAAGTCTTTCCAAGAGTTGCTAATAGTATTCCTAACAGACACAATGGCTAAAATTGTTTAGATGTTACCAGGGCAACTAGCTGTTCTGTTTTTAGAGCTTAATAAAGTTAAATACCAATTATCCTGTGTGGGAGCTTGTTAGTGTGAATGTTTAGTCCATTGACTCTGCTTGTGCCAGAAAGGGATTTGTACGCTAAGACTTCCCATGATCACTGTGCGTTGAGCTTCTGACCTAGCAGCACAGCGTTACCCTCGGTCGCTTATTTTATTCTTAATTCTAACCCAGCAGTGTGATAGCTAAAGGTTTTAGTTTTTGAATGTATCTACTTTCTCTTTTTGCACTCTCTTTTTCATTGCAGTTGACCTAACAAGACTTGTGGAGGATACTGGGAAGAGCCAATTTCTAAAATGCCCGTGGCAACATCCAGCTCTGACTCGGGTAAGTGTCTTGGGCTCGCTGTGATGAGTGTGTGTGTGTGTGTGTGTAAGTGAGAGAGTTATTGAGAGAGGGAGGAGATAGTGAATGGTTAGTGGTTATTCTTGCAGTCAGTACTTGTATCTCATCTCCAGAGCACTAATGTGACTTAATGAGCTGGCTGACGGAGCGCTAAAATGCCAGTCTTAGATCAGTTGTGCCTTGAAGGATTTGCCATTTTGCAGGCCTCCACCCGTGCTTGTCAAATCCGTGAGTGAGCATAACTGTACAGCGCTTCACATGAATCCACGTTTGAAACCTTAAGTGACTCTATTACTATATGACTATATTAAAGATTGTCACTGAAATAACAGGATGTGTGTGAATTAACTTTTGAGTGTCTTGAAAGGATCTTAATTATTTACTTTGGCAATTAGCCCCCCCCCTTCAACTTTTTTGAACACTGTAGGTGTTTGTTTGATGAAGGCTGTTTAATTTATTTTCAGCTGATTAAAAGTTAAGTTAGCTCACTAGACCCTACAACAGTTACTAGCGATGTAGGGCCCCCTTTTGCCTGCAGAACTGCCTTAATTTTTCATGGATTCAACAAGGTCCATGGTACAAAATGACTCTTCCACCACATCCCGAATGTGCTCTATTTGAGCATAGTGGCGTATTGTATTGTCCTGCTGGAAGCAGCCAGCAAAAAATGACCACAGTGTGGTCATAAAGGGACATATTCAGCAACAATACTCTGTGGCTTTTAAGCAATGCTCAACTGGTATTAGGGAGCTTAGAGCGTGCCAAGAAAATGTTTCCCACTCTATTATACCACCACCAGCCTGAATCGTTGATCAAGGCACGGTGGATCCACTCTTTCATGTTGTTTAGACCAAATTCTGACGCCACCATCTGAATGTTGCAGCAGAAATCAAGATTCTTCCGACCAGGCAACATTTTCAGTCTTCTTTTGTCCAATTCTGTTGTTGCCTCTTTTCACCTTAGCTGACAGGAGTGGCACGTGGAGTGGTCTTCTGCTGCTGTAGCCCAGCTGCTTCAAGGTTCAGAGATGCTCTTCTGCATAACTTGGCTGTAACAAGTGGTTATTTGAGTTAGTGTTGCCTTCCTATCCAGCTGGATTCGGTCTGGCCGTTCTCCTTTGACCTCTGGCATCAGCAAGGCATTTTTTCTCACTGGATATTTCCTCTTTTTCTGATCCTAGAGATGGTTGTGTGGGAAAATCCCAGTAGATCAGCAGTTTCTGAAATACTCAGACCGGTCGTTTCTTCTCTATTCTGCTCGGTTTGAACTACAAAAGTAGGCCTTGACTACCTCTAATATTTGGGTTAACAAGCAGTTGAACAGGTGTACCTAAAAGAGCGGCTGGTAAGTGTAGAATTTCTCTGTTCTTCACAGTTCACCGTGTCTTGCACTGAATCCTTCTATAGCTATCAAACTGATCCCAGGATAATAATTTGTGACTGTTTTTGATCAACACAACAAAAACATGCATTACATCCTGTGCAAATGCTTCCACAGAGAAGTGCTGGAAGGCAAATTTAGCGTCACTCGTTTAATCGCCTCTTGTTGACTATCAGAGTAAGATTTTCCATTGAGATCAAAGTAAAACTATAATATTTTAACAACAGTCAAATGATCTTGCTTAAATAAGAAAATGTGCCTGCATTAAACAGTAATCTGGCACGTAGCCATGCCTCCGTGTATTTGCTTTTCACTCAGTGCTGAGGATAGAGCCTTAAAGGATTTATAAGCTGAGGGGAGACAAATGCACAAAACTCAGTGCAGATTAAAAACTGTGTGTACATAGTAATAATTTGCATGTTCATTATTCTCACTAAATTTGTGTGCCTGATGCTCCTTCATAAAATGCAATTGTTGTGAAATTTTACACACATGCACGAGCCTTATTTCCAACCCCATCTTTAGCCATGAACAGATGCAGACACGCCGTTATTTTATTGTTTGCAAATAAAATTGCATTTAAGACAATTGTGCAAAAGTGAGGCATTCACAAGGAAAAACTACTGGAGGGAAAAAAAAGAGGATGGAGAAATGAAAATTCGGAAAAGATTCAGCTCATTAGAGCCAAAACTGCCAGTCACTGAAGACCACATCCATCAAGGTCAACTTCATGATTTATTGGCCAGAAATTGACAAAAAAAAGCCTCATAACTTAGAAACTATGATTCTTACAAGTGTGATGTGTATTGTCAACATGTAGGAAATACCATATAAAGATTTAAAATATCATGTCACCTTTGACCTCTGACCTCTCCTTCAAGGTCAAATAAGGTCAGATTTTCATTAAATGTCTTTTATTTTTAAAACTCTACTTAAAATTCTACTGCCTTTGTTTTTAATGGTAACATTTAGGAAATGATGCCGGCATATGGGGAGTCTAAATATCACATTTTAGTTTGCGCCCAAATATGTTGTCACATTTGACCTCTGACCTTGCTCTTGCATTTCACCTTTGCCTTTTTTTCAAGTTGAGCCCAAAATGCATCATAGCTTTAAATAAAGTATGTTTATTAGAGATATAAGAGAATGAGTCGACATGAATAAAAAAGAAAAATAATAAAAAATAATTATTTGCAAAAATGATGTCAAGTATAGTAAAATAGTTTTCAACAGATCGAGTAAAAACACACTTTGCACTTGTTTTTTACTGCACTACAAACTTCTTAAAGTACATTTGAAAAAGAACAAAGAACCCAGAAATGAATATGCGCAAAATAAAAAACTATACCCTTAAAAGTAAATACTGCCCAGAGCTGCCCTGGCAGAGGTTTGTGCTCTCGGACTGCTTCCTCTTCATGCGTTCATGTGCATTTTAGCTGGCAATATATGTGTGGGGAAATTGTTGCGCATACACATCATTTATACATCTGGCCCCACACGTTTTGGGAAAATCATCCCAGAGTATTTTTTTTTTAACATGGGGCAAAATCTCAAATCCACGGCCTCAAAGTATTTTGTCATATGATAGTAAATTTCATCAGTCAGCTGCCAGAAAGAGGGAGAGAGGAGCATTTTCTGCGAAGAATGTGCGTGGAGTCTTT
This sequence comes from Bujurquina vittata, assembly GCA_015106715.1. Classification (NCBI taxonomy): domain Eukaryota; kingdom Metazoa; phylum Chordata; class Actinopteri; order Cichliformes; family Cichlidae; genus Bujurquina; species Bujurquina vittata. Next base: position 14,776 of record VUQK01044314.1, read on the forward strand.
TTTGCAATAAGCTGTCAGTCAGTCTTGATTTGTACACTAGCCGAGGGCTGAGGCTGGATGAGTGGCATTTTTAGTAACAGCCAGTCGATTGTTTCTCTGAACCAATTCATGTCTTTTTTTAAATTTAAAAAGCAGTATTTCCAGCAGGGCTATTTTTTGCTCAGGCTCAGGGAAGGGCAAGAGAAGGGTCAGCTTTTATCTGAAACTCTTTGTTTTTTTAAAATTATTTAATCCTGTCAGCAAAGCAGCTCAGATATAAATTTCACAATAAAATCTCTTCACTTAAGTTATATTTGCAAAGTTGCCTGTGATTGTTTCTCTGATCTCAGTAGCTCAAGAGCCTCACCTCTTTGACCACACCTCCTTCCTACAGGACAGCCCTCTGCTACTCTTTCCCCCACTTGACCCGAACAGGGAAACCTGGAGGGAAAATCTTCCTGCCTCCTCTTTACCCAGCTCTTAAAGAAAGCATCATACTTCCCTCCCCTCTTTCTTCCCTCACTTCCGCCACCGTACTCCTTTGCACATGCACCCAGCCCTCTCTCGTCTCCATTCATTCATGCTGAGGAGAACAAGCTCGGCCAGGCATAGCTTATACACATTCACGTCAAGAGCAGGTGGAGAGGGAGGGAAATAGCGAGGCGCCGTTAGTGAGGAGTCGTTTTGGCAGAAGGAGGAGAGAATCGGGGGGCGATAAGGAGAGAGAGGGAGAGGAAGATCTCTCAGACGGCTTCTGATACAGTATTGGGTGTGTTACTGAGAGTGTGTGTTCTGTAGTGAGGTGTTGTTCACCATGGCTGGCAGCCTGTTTGGAAGGCTCTCCCTGGAGGAGGGGGATTCAGCCAACTCCCTAGAGGGCCTGGATATCAAGCTGGAGGGAGAAGGTAAGAACACAGGAACTTGCCTGCTGTTAAGGAATATGGGGATTGTTTATAGCAGTTCAGGTGTGTGTGCTGTCCCTAGTTACGGACGACCTGCTAGAAAAAAGCTGTAATCAGTGACGGATTGGATTTTAAAATCATGGCAACATGTACTTGTGGTGTTTGTATTCATATTGCACCTGCTCCTGATGCGCTGGTTCATATCTCCAGAGTGTGATGAAGATGAGTGGAGACAGAATGGGACCCAAGGCAACGTGTGATGTAGATGAATCTGAGGCAGCAGAAGGCAGGGACATGTATTCACTGAAAGAGGATCATTTTTCTTCTTTTAATGTCACTTCCAGACAGAAGCCTGATTGTGAAAAGAGGTGGATTAGACTGAGGGAGACCACTTTAGATAAGCCAAAAAAAACCACAAAACAAAAAGCATATGAAGTGATGAGAAGAACGGGACTCTGTGTAAGAGCTAATTTGTTGCACTGGATGATAGTGGCCAGACAATGTTTGCACAGCACTGAGTGACAAGTACCACATAACTCATTCATAATAGATGGAATACATTAATATTGGATAAAGTTGCATGCCTCATAATATGTTGTGAGTGTGTGTCCATATGCAGTCATGTGGCTCCTCTGGTCCATGCATTGGCTGCCTGTCTTGGAAAAACAGTGGATGCCAGATGAGGGGTATAAGAACTAAAACAAGCGTTTGATGCTGTCATGTTAAATTAGAAGCATCATTACATCATTGCCAAGTCTAATTTGTGTCACACGGTGTACTGTATTATAAGATATCCTTTGCTCTGCAGTGTACCTTGACACGACAGCAGTGGCAGCCGTAATGAATCATATTTTTGGTCGAAGCAATTGCATCCCGTCTATCAGAGCAGAGTGCACGAGACACACAGGAGCATAAAGGGAGAGACCTCAAGTGCATTGTACATTCACGGTGTGTAAGTAGGGGGGTCATTCATATGCAATGGTGTTCTGATCAGAGACAGCACGCTTGAAAGTGTCAGACTCACAACCTTCAAATAACTCTCCGGCTCTCTCACTTCCACCCTTTCTCCACATGCGCACGTGCGTGCGTGCGCGCACACACACACACACACACACACACACACACACACACACACACACTCCACACATATGCTGCACAGTACACAAACTCTCACACCATCAGAGGAATATTCTGTGTGCCTATCGGACTAATGAAGCAGTGTTCAAACACAGATGATGGATCATTGAGTACAGTGTGTTGGTAGGATTAGACTGTCAAAGATAATCGCTAGGTTTCTACAGAAAGGGACAATTTAATACGGTTCTGGCGGAGGGCATTCGATAATGTGGTGACACTGGCAATTATTTCATCCGTGTCACACTCAGATGATCTCGGTTTGCTCTTTCGTTAACTGTTGCCAAAGGAAACAGAGGCATGCAGTTTGAGTAAAACTGCAGCCTCCTGCAAGCTGAGTTATTGGTGTTAGTTACAATGAAAACTAAGCACGAAATCATGTCTTTGCTGACACTTTCTGTGGCCGTGGGGGAGGTGGAATGGGAGCTGCTGTCCATTTGCAAAATGTCAACAAATATCACAAGTGTTATCTTCAGTGGTGACCTTCATCCAGCTAATAAGACGATCTGACCTGCATCCATAGCATGCCAGCTTGTACCAAGCATCGCCATGGTGATAGGGAGGCTGCTTTAAAGTCCCTCGTCCTGCTGATTGGCTGTCTAGGACTTGGAGAGAGAGAGAAGGTCATGATTACTTCCCCTAGAAGTGTTGCCTTTTATAGGACATTCACACACATTGTCATAGTTATTAGACCACTTATATATGTTTTTTAAGTCAGGCAAGGATAACATACAGTCATTATCCAACTGAGAACAATGGCTTACAATATGGTGCCTTATTTATTTATTTTTTTATTTCATTTTATTTTGGAGAATGTGTCATGGGAATTATTACCCATCACCGTTTTTAACTGATGAGGTCAAGCAGGAATTTCCATGATGTTCACAGATAACAATGTGATCTGTAGTGAGAGTAAGGAGCCAGTACAAGAGAGCCTGGAGAGGTGGAGATATGCACTGGAGAAAGGAGGAGTGAAAGTCAGTTGATGCAACACAGAATACAGAGGGAGGCAGGTGGAAAGCTGAAGGTGCACGGAGTAGAAATAGTGAAGGTGGATGAGTTTAGATATCTGGGGTCAACCATCCAAAGCAACAGACAAGAGTGCACAAGAGAGGTGAAGAAGAGAGTGCAGGCAGGGTGGAGCAGGTGGAGATGAATTTCGGGGGCGATGAAGCTTGGAGACGTTAAGATAGGCAAGGCTGACATGGTTTGGACATGGGCAGAGGACAGATTGTGGATATATTGGACAAAGGAAGAAGGAGGACATGCAGAGAGCTGGTGTGACAGAAGAGGATGCTCGGGATAGGGTGAGATGGAGGCAGAAGATCTGCTGTGGTGACTCTAAAAGGGAGCGGCCAGAAGAAGAAGAAGAAGAATGTTTTTACAGGAACATAATGTAGAAAAACATGATTTGGGTAATTTAAAAATGGTGCCTTCATCTGGTTTCTCCTGTGCACCTCCAACTCCATTAGTTACGCTCAGCACTGCCCGCAGTACATGTAGCAGGATATCATAACAGCTTCATACTATTGTGCTACTTAGTTGCTGATACATGGCTGGAAAGTTAATAAATTCAAAAATATTCCTTTTCAGCATGGTTTTTTTTTATGTGTGTGTGTGTAAAGAAAATTGGCAGAAATACCAAAATCTGAAAAGTTTACTCTTTAAAAATTCTCTCCAAATTCCAGTTGTTCTTCGTGGTGTAAAATTATATTTATGTGACACGGCAGCAACAGGCCACAGTTTTATTATTTGCGATGAAACCATCCACTCAAATTTTCATACAGTTCTATTTTTGTAGGAGAGTCCTTTCTTTTTTCTGTGGTTCTCCACTTAACGTCTCCTCCATCACCAGGTTATGTGGGCATGCACGCACTGTAGCTGACTCACTGTCCTGTTAGGGTGGGAAAATTACATATTAACCATACGCGTGCTGTGTTTACATCATGTTTCATGTCGGCTTCTGAGCAGGGTTATAATAGTTTTGGATTTTACATTATAGTTTAGTTTTAGTTAGTTTTTACTTTTTTTTCTCGAATTCAGTTAGTTTTAATTAGTTTTCAGAGCGCTTTTGCTCGTTTTTATTAGTTTTTATTTTTGGTTTCATGCTTAGTTTTAGTTAGTTTTAATTAGTTTCAGTATTAGTTTTAGTATTTTCATACTTACAGTAATCAGGTGTAAGATTCAAGGCACAAAAGTGACTATTGTGTAATAAAAACTTGACAAAGATACCGTTTAAAGAAATATATGCAACAACTAACTGTTCACAAGACAGCAGCGCTACGAGCTAAATGTGTGTAATGTTAAGGACACTCATGAACATCAACAAGAAGAAA
>VUQK01044315.1:0-17016 GCA_015106715.1 Bujurquina vittata
GTGGCGCGGTGGTTAGCACTGCTGCCTCACAGTTTGAATACCATCTGGGCGGCCCGGGTTCGATTCCACCTTGGCCCGGCCTCTCTCTCACTGTGTGGAGTTTGCATGTTCTCCCTGTGTCTCCGGTTTCCTCCCACAGTCCAAAGACATGCACTTACTGGGGTTAGGTTAATTTGCTAATCTAAATTGCCCACAGGTATGAGTGTGAATGGTTGTCTGTCTATCTGTTTTGGCCCTGCGACAGACTGGCGACCTGTCCAGGGTGTACCCCACCTCTCGCCCTATGCCAGCTGGGATAGGCTCCAGCCCCCCCGCGACCGTGAAAAGGATAAGCGGAAGCGAATGGATGGATGGATGGATAGTCAAAAGTCACTAGCTTTGTTTAGCATAAATATATGAGATGTGTAAGAGGGGGATGTGGGGCTAACTAGCATAATGAGAAAATTTTGAAATGCCAAGTTCTGAAATTATTTGGTGGTTATGCGCCAGACTTTCTTCCCGAGGGTATAGCAGGAGGTATAGCAGCCTCCCACAGTCTCCACTGGTTTCCAAACTGTTCATCTAATTCTCAGCAAGAAATTTAACAATCTCATTTGCCAAAGTGTCTGACTTTTCATTATCTTAGCCAAATAAACAAGTAAATAATAATTATTGGCACAGCTTTCCTTTCTCCAGATGTGAGTTACAACAACGTGCTCATGTGAAGTGATTTCATCCATGCATAATAGTTAATAAAAGCACAAAGCACACAGATTTATGTATCTCATAGTGTGCTGCACTTTAATATGAACTGAGGTGAAACTCACTGGTACATTTCATGCCCTGGTGTATGAGGCCGTACAGCAACGAGCCACAGTGGTCACAAAATGTGGGACTGGAGTAAGTGTGGATCTTAAATGTGTGTCGACTTTTCAGGTCCTGAAATAAAAACAGAGTGATAATCCACATCGAGAACTCTTTCTCTCTCTCTCTCTCTCTCTCTCTCACACACACACATACACACACACGCACACGCACACACAATGACCATGGAAGAGGCTTGAAACACACACATACATGCGGAGTATGATTAGCAGAGAGAAGATGAGTGGGGCATTCGTGGACAAGCCAATTAGACTTCTCCACTGAGAAAGGACATGCAGTGCATCTGTGAGACTGCATGTGCGTGAGCTAGTGTGAGTGTGTGTGTGCGTGCGTGTGCATATACCGTGCACAGAGGGATGAATCATTTTTATCTCTCTTCAGCTCATCAGACCACCCCACCGCCACGCTTCATACACCACCTTCTCCCAAACTGTTTTCCCTCCCTCGTCGATCTGAGTCGCTATTTAAAAACACTGTCACCCTGTTTCTTCTCTTTCCCTCTGTGTGTTCTTTCACTGTCTCTTCCTTTTTTGGTCTCGCTCACACGCACACACGGTTACACACACATTTTCTCATTGACCTCAATTCTCAGGCAGTTTATTTAGCTGGTAGAAAAAAAAGAGACAAATCTCCCTGAAATCCTCAAAATGCCACACAGAGGAAGACTGTTGCTCTCTCGCTCGCTCCCCCCTCTAATTCTCACTCTTATCAGTCCCTCCTACCCTTCACCTGCGTCTCCCCCACACTCTATCTCCAACTCCCTGCATCTCAGATGCCTTGTAGGATTACATGTCATGAGTGCAGACGTCACAGATGGGACTAGGCTGCATGATGCGAAAGATGTATGGACTGATGGATGACTCATGCACACGTGCTACTGTCAGCAAAGGGTGGCTAAAACTGATGATGACGATGCAAATCTTGACAAAAACTGAAAATAAGAAGGTGAAAGTGAAAAGGCACATCTGCTCACATCTGGTCTGGGGGCAGTCACAGAGCCAGGACAAGTGAAGGTCACAAACTCGTGACATCTTTTGTGGACCACAAAACTGCAAACTAGAGAAAGCAAACATCTCAAAATGAATCTGTTTTGCAGAAAGAAATACATCAGAGAAGATTAAATGCTGCAAGGAAAGGTAATAACACTAGGTTTATCTCTACCTTGACATTGGAATCCCTGTTTCCCGATGCCCCTGTGTGAAAAAGACACATGGAATAAGACACAAAAACAATTTTCTGCAGTCCCCTGTAAGGTGAAATATTTTGCTTTTGAGACAGAGATATTGCTGTTGCAATATTGTGTGCCGTGTAAAGATCAAGAGGAATGCAGGCTCAAGTGGAGAACAAACTCTCGCATCAAAAAACAAACACCAACAACTGGATAAGCAAAGTCATTAAGTGTGAAGTTTGAGTGTCTTTCCTTTCAAAGCCTCATCGCTGACCAGGTCAAACACACACACACACACGCACACACACTCCTCCTGCACTGTTGGCTAGTTTCCATGGTCTCCTTAAAGCTTTAATTGAATAATTTAAGTAATTGATTGACTAAACAGTCCACTCAGCAGCTTGCCTGCTGTGGATCAAGTTTTGATTAGAAGGGTTTAGAAAGGCAGACAAACGAGACACCCTGACAGCTTCTCTAGAGTCACACCGGAGAGGCCCAGGGGTTCATAGGCAACTGACCATAATCACTGATCTACAATCAGTTCACCATCTGGCTGAGTAATAATTAAAGAAGGGGTTGCTGAGGGCAATCTGATCCTTGATCAGCATTCAACAGAAGCCTGTGTCTGCAACACCGAACTTATCAGGCCAGTTCTGCTTTTTGACCAGCAGAGAGCATTAGACAACCAGATATGGAGAGAATTCACAGAGCTGCTTGCTGGCTAGATATCACAGAGAATTGCATGTAGGGAATAACTGCATTTTGAATTAATGATGTATAATGATGTGGAGAAAAAAACTCTCAAACACATGCAATTGAATAAAATGCTTGTATAAAAACGTCAGACTAACTCTTCCTGGAGCTTTTTTATGAAAGCTCTTCATCAAAAAAGACATTTTGATATGTCACAAGAGAACAAACACAGGGGTGAATAATAAAATTAATTATGGCTAAATTCCATTCAGCTGCTGCTGCTAGAGAATATATGACTCTCTGTGAGTCATTAGCACTGACGCCTTACAGCAAGAAGGTCCTGGATTCAAATCCATCACCTGGCTTGAAGCCTTTTTGGGCGGAGTTTGCTGGTGGAGTTTGCATGTGGAGTCTGCATGTGGAGTTGGCAGTCCAAAGATATATTTGTTAGGTGTTACCTGGTAATTCTAAATTGGCCATAAGTGTGAATGTGAGCATGAATGGTTGCCTGTCTCTCAGTGTGAGCCCTGCGATAAATTGGCGACCTGTCCAGGATCTACCCTACCTCTTGCCCTATAACAGCTGGGATAGGCTCCAGCCCAACTGCAATCCTTTATTGGAAAACTGGATGGATGGATGCTGCAGTTTGTGGCACAGCGGTGCAGTGGTTAGCACTGTTATCTCACAGCAAGAAGGATCTGAGATTGAACCTGATGGCTGCCTAGGGCCTTTCTGTGAAGAGTTTGCATGTTCCCCATGTGCCTGTGTGGGTTCTTTCCAAGTTCTCTGGCTTCCTCCCACAGCCCAAAGACATGCATGTTAGGTTAACTGCTGATTCTAAACTGGCTCTAGATGCTAATGTGAGCATGAATTTTTGTGTTCTGGTGCATCCTGCCCAGGGTGTCCCCTGGGTAGATGGACAGTTTCAGACTATTCTAATGTGACTCACAATTGCAGCTTACTGGGACACTTGATTGTAACAGCGCCTTTGGTGAAGTTATGACTAGCAAATTTGATTTCATGCCATGCCAAATCACAATTAGTTGCTGTTGGATATGTCTTCAGCCTCCTAACATCCACCAGGTGTCCTGGTTAGGATAAGGATTAAGTTAGGATCCAACCTTTTTATGGATTTTATTTCTTTTTTGCCTATTTGGCACAAATGAGCAGCAAAACTTATAAAAGAGAAAAAATACATATAAGGCCAAAATGATACTACATTATATAATGTATCATCTTCTTGTTTTTTGATAACCCACTTTTTACATGTGGTTAATACACAACATGTCCCGAATGATAAGCAGGTAACCAGCAACCTGGTAGATGCTAAAAGGTTAAAGTATTAAAACCAATATTTTTAATTTATGATCCTTGTTATTATGCTAAGACTGGACTGTGATGGTGAACAATTTCCCTTTTTTAATATTCAGACAGTTTAACTCAATTATTACCCAAAGGAGCCAAACAAGGTACAACTCACTCCCCTTTAAGACCTTGACTTAATAAACAAGATATTTACATTCACAAATTAGAACAATCTTGCCTTAGTCTTTAATTAATCTAACAATCTCCCAGGGGCCTCCAACACCCTGATTGAATGCTTCTGCTCTGACATCTTGTGGAAAAGAAGAGAGTTTTCAACCTCATCTAAGAGTTGCTACCCGAGCCAAGACAGCAGCCAGTTGGAGAAATGTCCTGAAAGATACCCAGAGGCTGCTGGCACATACAGCGCCCTGCATCCAATATACACTCCCACCATATGTCCAAACACGCAGCCACTTACACTCATAGTGATTCACATAGACCACCGCGGCTTCAGTGGACAGAACAGGCACACACTGTGTTGTCTGTTCAGACAAATCTGATTTTAAACTGATGTTAATGTGGATACATGTCAGAAGTCATAAATAAAACAATGATAGGCATTGCTATGTTAGTTAACTCTTCCTGTTTTTTGTTTGCTTTTTTAAAGGCAATTAAAAAAAATTCTGTTTTTAAAGTCACCTGTAAATACTTTGGACACACTGTGTCCAAACTGGTACTGTATACTTAGTGCCTGTAAATGTTCTCCTGTAAAACCATACAGTTAGCTTTTGACACTGCATTTCCCATATCACCCAATTTAAATGGCTCATGCTGATCCACAGACAAACACCAAATCCCAGTGTTTATCTGACAATAATCTGAAATATCCAAATGCAGAGTCCAGCACCATCTGCAGCAATTACAGCGGATACTAAACATACTAAAACTCCATCACTGCCAAACAGACTGCGTTTCAGAATTAGCACCTGCTAATTTTACTGCTCAGTTCAGTTAGCTTGTTAAAAAGAATACTACTCAGTCTGTGAAAACAATCCTGTATTGTATTTGGTCTCTCAGAAGGAGTCTGCAGAAGTCTGAAACATTAACCCTTTGAAGTCTCAGTCTGAGTTACAAACTGAAATTTTTCTAGTCCTGCATTATAAATACTCAACTTAAGTTTCTATTATTATGGCTGTCTCAGACAGTGCTGCTTTGATAATTCCTTTCTCAAATTATCCCTCATGAGTCCTTCAAATTTATGAAACTGGTATACTAAATGGAGTACCCCTTTAAAATTAAATTAAAAAAATAATGACTTCACTGCTGGTGCCTGTTCCTGTTTTAAAGTATTTGAACTCCCACTGCAATAAAGTTCATATCTTAATTAAGTTCTTGTTTGTGTGTGTTTTTGGTGCATATATCAATGTGTCTGCATATGTGAGAGCACACATAGTTCCTTAAGTAACGTCTGGATTATGTGGGCAGCAGTGTGGAGGTGAGGTTATGTGATCAGATCAGGTCAGTGTGGGCAGTTTCTCCAGCAGGCAGCTGGAAGGGGTGAAAGAGAAGAAGAGAAAAAAAAAAAAGCAGTGAAAGTCGGCACTACATGGAGTGGTGGGACGCCTGAGGAGGCGGTGTATGAACTGCTGGGGTGGTTTCTGTGTATGTGTGCAGCTGTGTGCGTGTGTGTGTTACCATATGAAGTCGGTGCAGTGACTGCAGAAGGTGGGCTGTTTGAAGAAGCGTGCTGTAAACTGGTGGTCTTTCACCTCAACAATCCTTTTGTGTTTGAGCGCTCCCTTCCTTTGAAACACGGGCACCCTGGGCGGAGGGGAGAGAGGTGATGGCAAAGGGGAGGCACCGGGGGAGGTTGCAGATGTAGGGGAGGCCAATGTTAATGGGGAGAGAGATGGGGACGGGGAGACTGGGGTAGACATGATGCCTGGAGGATGCGGTAAAAAGATGAAAAGGTAAGGGGGAATGGATGATGAGTTTCAGTAAGGAAGGCTTTGCTTTGAGCAGAAGACCTTGAACAGGGGAGATGGCAGAGAGAAGGAAGCAAGGACAAGGAGGAGGAGCAGGAGGAGGATGGATGAAAAGTGTAATGGGTTGGAAGTTGTATTAATGGCGCATGGGATGTAGGGTAGGGAGCAGTGAAGGAGTGACGTGATGAAGAGAAAGATCGAGAAGGGATGAATGGGCCGGAAGTGCAGCAGGAGAAAGAGGGAGCACGGGGAAAGTGGCAGGTACAGATTGAAAGAGAAAAGAGATATAATGAAGGAGACAGGGAGGTTAATTCACACACTGAGACAGAAGTCTCTTAAGAGACACTAAACCATTAGTGCAACTCACTGTGTCCCACATACCGCCTGCCCATGCTACCCTCATATCTCCATCTCCCTCGCAGCTATGACTACCCCACCCGCCCCTTCCCTCCCTACCCCCTGGTCGTTGTGTCAACTGTACTTCTGTTGCCATGTCAACAACACCCCCACCAGCTGCTCCAGTATTAGAGCCTGGTTTCTCCTCATCTTCCTGCTTGCTGTTTTTAGCAATTAGTCCCATTTCTAAAAGAAAAGTTTGGACTAGAATAATATGTACATGTCTATTGGGAATGAGATGCGCTGGAAAAAAGTGTAAAACGGCAATATTAGCTGGAAAGATTGTGGTGCAAGAGTTGCACACTACTAAATGATAAATGAAACACCAACAGAGATTTAATGAATAAATAAATAAGCGCACAGCAAAAACCCATACCATAAAAAAATGTGATGAAATGATGGTGTCTCAGCAAAGAAGTAAGAGCAAATCAATCAAAAGAGTGAAAGTGGACGATAGGAAAAATGGCACACTGCTCAATAATGAGAAGAATAATGACAAGAAGAAATAAATGTTCCACAGACTCACATGGAAAAGATAATAAAGACTTAATACCTGAATTTGGGATGATTTAGAGGAAAGTTTTGAGCAGAAGATGGCGTTCTCCTTGTTTTCTCCTCTTCTCTCCGTATGGCTCACTTCAAATAAACGGCTAAGGTGTCACACCTGTAGCTAGTCAACAAAAAAAAAGAAAAAAAAGAGAGAACAGCAGGAAGAAAAAGCAATGGCCAGCAAAGAACAGCCCCCCCAAAAAAGGGGAAAAAAAACTTTAAAATTGGAAGTGGGTAAGCAACAAGCGTTTTAAGAGACTGAAGCTTTCCAGGAACCAAATATAGAGAAGAGAGTGATATATATCCGTTAACCCAGAGGCAGGGTGAGGAGGAGGACGAGATGGAGAGGTGGTATTCTCTTTCCAAGATTGATTCTGTTTTTACTAGGAGGAAGACGAGAGAAAGAGAAAAGGAGAGAGAAAGAGAGTGAGAGAGAGAGAGAGCATAAAAAAACAGAAATATGGATGGAGAGAGAGAGAGAGAGGAGAAGGATTGAGGGGAATAGGCGGCAATTCATTTTGAAATCTGGGTTACTTCTCTCAGGAGAGGGTGAGGGAGGTAGAGGAAGGAGGACGGATGAGACAGAACATGCCATTTTAGCACCACAAATACAGTATGGACAAGCAAGTGCCAACTGTCTCTCACTTCCTCTTGTGCCAGATGGATAGAGGAAACAAGGAGAGAGAGGATTCAGTCTGGAAGAAAAGAGCAGAGCTTCTGAGACGGGGGCCCAAGAAATAGCTGAGCGTAGCTAAAACTGGAAACAAGCTCAAGTTTGCTGCCGATCCAGCTGACTGAAGGATCAACAGGCCTGCAAAATAAACAACCCTGTTAGTTCATTCTGCTACAGCTCCGTTGCAGGATTTTCATGACATTTCAGTGCTCTGAGATCAGAGCTAGTGGTGACATGGTAACGCTGCTCCGCTGCACTGAAACCAGGTCAGCTAAGCCTGATGGGAAGAGTAGTCTCCATGCGAGAGGGACTTTTTGTCTACCGCCTCTACAGTATGTGGGCAATTGAACGACAGGCAGATAGTCTGACATACACGGCCCATAAAAACACAAAGGCTTCCAGTCCAAACTATAACTGCAGATGCAACTATAAATGCTTTGTAATAAATAAGCATACACAGCCAGGTTTCATACCTTTTCTTTACAGACACATTTATTAACACACTAGGGGTCCAAAGAACTAAATTTACAGATTTTTAGTGTGTTTCATTAAAAGTGGGAGGGGGCCGTGAAGTAATAAAGTTATATTTCACTAGCAAGGAGCCTAAATCCATCCATCCATTTTCTTCTCATTATACAATTTTAGGGTTGAAGTTGGGCTGGAACTTATCCCAGCAGTCATAGGTTGAGAGGAGTGTGGAGACAGGAAACCATTCACACCTGCAGTCAAGAGGTCAAGATTAATTTAATCCCATGCTTGTCTTTGGACTGTGGGAGGAAGACGGAGTATCCAGAGAGAGCCCATGACACAGGGAGAATGTGCAAACTCGAGATAGAAAGACCCCAGACTGGATTTGAACCCTGGACCTTCTTGGTGTGAGGCAACAGTGGTGCACCATGGTGGTGCAGTGGTTACTGCACCATGCATACCTTTGAGAGAGGTCAACAACTACAGAAAAAGGGGAAAGAGGTTGGGGCATGGGAATGAGAACAAACTTAAACACAGATGACCAGAAGGGGAGTGTTCATGGTGTGGTCAAGCTCCTGAAATTCAGATAAATTATTTCCACCTATGAAACTAAAATGTTAGATATCTGAAAATTTGCTTTTTTCCCTTTCTTGCTAGATGAGAAAATTGGCATCTCATGTTTGTATAGTAAATATGGAGCTGGAACAAGCAGCTGGTTAGCTCACTAAAATGACATAAAAGAGAGGGTAACCACTTACCAAACTCAAACAGTGATAAAAATCACCAACCTGCACCCTTGAGCGCTCAACAAAAGTCTTTATAAATTGTTTTCATGAAGCAACCAAAGTGTAAGAATGTTGTCGCCAAACAGAGCCTGTATGCTCATAAACTGACAGCAGGAACACACGTTAGTGATCACACAATGCTGCTAATACAAGTGTACACAGACACAATTAATCACAGTCTATGTGTGCATGTCTGTGTGCAGGATATGTGTGGTCCATGGATGATCCTGGGAGAAGAGAGTCAGCAGGCAGGATCAGGGGCAGGGGATTGGAGTGGGACAGAGAGACAGAGAGAGGGAGCGAGGGGTTGAAGGTCTAATTAATGGAAATGTAGGTTATTAGTCTCCTGATGAGGACACTGGCAGAGAATTAATTAACAATTATAATTAGCAAGATTGTTAGAGAGCAAAATGGTGTCAGCCAGCAAGATAATAGTGAGCTAGCGTGCATAAGTGTGTTTGTGTGTGTGTGTGTGTGCATGCTGGAGGCTGTCATCATTGGTGAAAAAAATAACAGCTGTGTGAACATGCCCTATCTGACAGTGATATATGTCATTTCAGCATTAGTCATGCAGAACCAGCAGCTGATTGGAAATGATAGGGGGCTTTCCTTTGCTTTTCTCTATAGAACTGCCTTTTCTGCCTTCATTTTCTGGCCCATAAGACTCACAATCTTCATTGGTCTTATCTTGGATGAGTCATGTTCTTGTTCTGTTGTCACAACTAAATGAGAACTTTGTCCTTGCCTAGTGAGAGAAAGAGACAGGGCCACAAAAATTTAAGCAGCAGACCATGCACTCTTCAGAAATAAATGCAATGGAAAACAAAACATAAATGCCTCATAATGCCTTCTCTCCATGCGGCATGATGAGTAAGCACTTGTGGCTCTAAAGTGTCTGTATCAGTGTGCTTTTGCATGCCTATTGAAGCATGCTTTCGTGTTTCATCCCGGTGCGTAAACGTGGGCTGGTGTGCAGCCAGCCAATGATGCATTAAGGCTGTAAAGCAAAAAGATGTATGTATATACATTGCAGTGTGAGAAACACACTGATTCGGGCTACATGATTAACAGCAAACAGAAATGCCATAAAGCACAGATAGAACTAAAGCTAAACAGAAATATACAGATGACATCTGACAACAGAAAAATAGAAGACTTATCAGTAAAGAAGACACCACAAAAACCTGTCTCAGTTATGACCAGCCACTAGTCCCCACTGTGTTTTTCTCTCGCAGGCTACAGATGGCTATCTCATTATTTCTGACCATGGCTTAATGAAACAGAAAATTCTCCTCCGATAGAATCTTTTTGGGGGGAGCAATCAGCACTTTACCAATTACATGCATCCATTATCATCTAACGAGTGCTCAGTCGTATCAAGCACCGACTTCAACCTGGCTGGCTGGCTGGCTTTCTACTGCAATGAAATTAAGGTAAATTGACTTGCCTAACTGTTGTTTGTGGAATCAGGGGAGAAGTGGTGTCTGAGGTAATCATATCTGCCTGTTAAATTTGTCTCTTCAGAATCAAATTGGCTCTGTTTGCCAGTATTGGCTTCTATTTGCTTTTTTAATGAAGTGTGGTCCGCTGTGTTTTTGAAAGAGAGCAACAAACCTCCACGCCAGTCAGATGAGACATTTGGCAGGCGATTAAGGTCTGTCAACATGGCCTACAAAACTCTCAGTCCTGAAACAAATAAGCCAGCTCGCCATATTTGTTTTACTGCTGACCTGCCTCTCAGTGCAACGACAAATGCTGCCAAAATGGAAAACCATACGCATAAATAGAGGCATTTGAGCAAATCAAGCATCTAAGAGTTTAAGAGGTGTCATGTATTAATATGTTTAATATTACATTTTTTTGCACAGCTGTTCACAGATTATGATTTTTTATTATGACTCTGTTAAACCAGTGTAGTGCCAGGAAGTCTGTCTCTGTCATAGCTTGATTATAGATCCAAGCTGTGGGATACCATCTTGAAATATTGAGTTTGGTATTTAGGCATGTTGGTGTTTTGAAACCAAATGAGCAATCGAGGGGTGGATATGACCATGGAGCTGAGAGCACTGCACACTCAAAGTATGCCTTGCCCTGAAGCAAACACTTCTTTTTTATTTGACTATAAATGCAACCATAATTTAGAAAATGAACATCACGCTGTATTAAAAATGACTTTAAACTAGCATCTGAGACCGTAAGTGTAACAGGAAAATATTTACCAAGTTATTAAATCAAGTGAGCCGTAGACTTCTATACAATTAGACAGGTTCAAAACCAGATGACTTTCCATCTGCTAACACATGCTCACTTCCAACTTATCACAAACTGATGCGTGACCAGGAAACTCTTCGAGCCACATTTTAACCCTGGGTGTTATTTTGCCTGTAGTTTTCTTTTTCAGTGTGAAGAAGAACAAAAACCTACAAAGTGCACATTGGGAGGTGGTGGGGGTGGTGGACGGCACAATTGCACAACCTTAAAGCAGAAGACAAGAGTTTGGGTCTTGTCTAGGATTAAAGTGTTAAAAGGCAAACTCACATCTTCTCTGACATTTCCTTGATCACCACGGTAACACATCCAGCGCACTGTTCATGGTCTAAGCGCAGCCTTTTCAAATGCTGAGTAACTCCTACTGACTGTTAGACTACTACTACTACTACAACCACTACGCATTACAAAATGATTCTAAAAGAAGTATTCAGACCACCTACAGGTTCTGACCAAGCATTAGGCTGTCAGAACAAGTTTCCCTGGCCACTAGAAAGAATGTGGGTTTGGCTTTTCCACATTGGCTTCACTTTCAAATACAGAGAATACATCCATCTTCAACAGCATGATGTGACAACACTAATTGCTCAGTCACATGATTAAACTTGGACGGCATCTTAATGACTAGGAAGAATTGGTGGTTGCCAGTGATTGCACTGTAATTTTTCCCCATTCAGTGACTGGTTGCAAGTAGTTGCAGCAACCAAATGGTTGCCCCAAGGTTGAGCGTGCAACACCACCAGCCTCTGGGTAACCACTTTTGATCGGGAGGCGACCTGTCTCCAGACACTTAGAATCTGACTCCGACTGACTGCAATGACTCAGACTGGCAACGGCTTGCAAATAACTGATGTTTAATTAATAAATGCAAACAGATTGAGAACATATTGCAGTCAATCTGAGTCGGTCTGCACTGCTGAGTGCAACACCTGTCTCTTTGTAATAGGAGTCTCGACTCAACTGGTTGCCAACTGGTTGTATTGTGGTTATATTCCTATGTGCTATTGATCTAAAACATGGATTTTGTCAACTTTAAACTTTTTTATTTCTACCTTCATGAGATATAATTCATCATTTATCATTGGTGGATCTTGTCTCCATTGGTTGAAAACTGAGTTTGAGGCCTTGAGCATAATGAACTTTGGACCGTGCCTTAGCCAGTATGTCATCTACTAAATATGAGCAAAACAGACATGGGAGCTGAAATGCATTACTATTCATAGTATGTGCAAAAAGAAAAAAAGACAAAAAAAAAAAAACTAACAAGAACTCAAAGCCTCAGCTTTTGGACTGCAAAATCTTCCTTACTGCTGCAGGGAGGAAAAGAGGGTTGTGAACAAAATGCGCTCAAGGGGAAGGATGAAAGCAGGAGGGCAGAGGTTTCAGGGTAAGAGCGGCGATTGGATAATGAGGCATGGGGAGAACAAGGTAAAGTCTGAGGATATCTTAATCTTCATCCCTGTTTTCTAGGATGAATTCCCTTTGGGCAGGTGGCACCACACACACGAACACACACACACACACACACACACACAGGCAAATAAGGATGTAGTATGAACAATTATTGTGTCCTAGATGTGATGTTAATGTTGTTTCACACATACTAGCTGCACAAGACAGCAAACTCGTATTTCTGTTGCTGTTACCACTCTCTCTTAAGGATTGTCAGCATACAAAGCACTGAAACTCAATTCAAATAAAGTGAACAGCAGATTAGAGCTGAAATGATTATTCTATTAATTGTTCAGTTAATTCACAGAAAATCACTTGTAGAGCTTACTTTTCTTTTGTTTCGTTCTTAACAAGATGATACATTTAATATTTTAAACAAAAATGCCTCACATTCTCTTAAGGCTACTCAAATGTGTATGCTGCTCTCCTGTTTTATCTTTATGTAAATGCAAGATCTATAACTTCGGGATCGTTGGCTGAACTAAAAAGGAGCTTTTAATATATCACCTCAGGCATTCTGCAATTGTGATAGCCATTTTCTGAATATTCTTAGAACAAGTACTTCATTGAGAGAACCCCCCCCCAAAAAAACATCATTTTGTATAATCTGTGTCAGCATGAGCACAATGCGGAACAACAGAAAATGCACAATACTGTAGTTTACTGTAATAGCCTGAGACAGAGTATCTGCAGATATGCAAATAAATGAGACAAATTTGCATAAAAAATTGCATGTGCGTTATTGTGTAAACACCCTCTGTGCCCATTATCATTAAAACTAATCAAATAGCCACAGATTGCAACAAACACTGTTTGGGATGGCAAAATAAATAAATAAATATGCAAGCATACAAATACGCAGACACACATTTGTGCACATGTTGTCTTGCGCTTCCTCTCTGTCACACGCACACAAACAAACATTGATATCAGCTGTGGGTCAGTTAGCTCATTTGTCCCCGGATGCA
Source organism: Bujurquina vittata (assembly GCA_015106715.1). Classification (NCBI taxonomy): domain Eukaryota; kingdom Metazoa; phylum Chordata; class Actinopteri; order Cichliformes; family Cichlidae; genus Bujurquina; species Bujurquina vittata. Next base: position 13,575 of record VUQK01044315.1, read on the forward strand.
GCCCAGTGTGGCTGATGTGAAAGTGGAGGGAGCGAGAGATTGGCTGTGTAGCCGGAGAAAAAAAGAACAAGATGAAAGGATGCTTGGATGTTTTTTCAACTTCAGAGATCAAGCTGATGAGTTGTAGAACCCTGTGGCGGAGCATACATGATAAAAGAGAAACAGAGCGCTCTTTCCACATGTACCGTACATATCTGCGTGTCTGAGTAGTGTGTAGATGTACATGGATATTAAAGATGGAAATTAGATCAATTATATAATATTCAGTACATATCAATATGCATAATTATTATACAAAAATACATGTTGGCATGTGCAACAGCCAATAAAAGCCAAGTGTCACAAGCAGAAGAAACGAGAGAGGAATTATAAACAGGAATACACCAGTAGGATAGAAATATTTTAAGGAAGGGATAACCCAGTGATAGAGAAAGGCAGAATATAAATGAAATGACGGAGTCAGTCAGAGGAAACAGAAGCGAAAGAAGATCAAAAAACAAGATGAAGGAAACCTATTATTGGCAGAATACTGAGAAAGATGGAGGTCGGAGAGGTGTAGGAGCATGGAGCCACTGCACTGCTTAGCAAGAGATGCTAGACAGAGGCAGAATGAGAGAGGCAAAGACAGAAAGAGACTGAGCGAGTGTTAAGCCCTACGCCGCAGACATGCGTTACAAATCCCCAGGGAGCCAGTGGCAGATCAGTACAGGATCAATCTGCTGCACCTCAGCAGGGACGCAGAACACTCCTTCAATTCCCACACACCCTTCATCAGTGTGTGTGTGTGTGCATATGTGTGTGTGTGTGTGTGTGTGTGTGTGTGTGTGTGTGTGTGTGTTTACATATTCTCACCTGACTGTAGCACTGGACTTCTGGAGACAAATCTGACACCACACTGATGCTGACCTTCTAGGCAGCAATGCTCACCATCCCATTGATTTCAAATTCAAAGGACCTGGACAGCATAGCAAAAGCATTAAATCCTATTAGTGCATTAGCAGCCCCAGCCACCAGACTCGTCATTGGGTTCTGAACAATCCCAGCCACCAGAGTTTGTGAAGGGTCCTGCACACTCCAAGCCTGAATCTGTGTACCATCTTGTGTACCACAGCCCAGCCACTTGAGCCTGAGCCTCCTGTGCTTTTTAAACTTGAGACAGTATGTCAGCCTCAAGGAGGGCTCCATCCCCTTTGTCAGCAGCCACCTGAGAAATCTCCACTGCTCCCAGCCACGTAAAGCTCTCTGTCTCTGTTGCCAGCCAGCTACCAAGTCTCAAGATGGTCTCAGTCCCTGCTGTTGGCCACCTGTTTGGTTTAATGAGGCTCTTTCATTGCCAGCTTCGTGAGGGTTTCCTTTGTTTCTAACCTGCAGAGAGGCTTCATCTTCGCTGCAGAGAGGCATCCTGCCAAGTCTCCTGATGGGCCCCCCCTCTGCCAAACCAACCCCCCAGCCAAGCCACCCGAGGGTCTTCATCATCGTCAGCCTTCAACCAAGCCTCCAGAGGGTTCCTGCGTCTGTTGTCACTGGCCTCATCTCAAGCCTCCTGAGGTGTCCCATCACCTTTTGCTGACTTAGACCCCAGCCAAGCCTCCGGATGTGTCCTATCACCTCTGTCAACATAGATGCCTAGTCAAGCCACCTGAGGGTCTTCCTTGCCATTGTCGGTCTCCCGTCAAGTCACCAGAGTGGTCCCACTTCACTCATCACTGATGAACTTCAGCCACGCTTCTTGAGATATCCGAGCACCTCTGCTATTTGCTGAACTCCAGGCAAGCCACTAGTGGGTTTTGTCTGTTGGCCCAAAGCCAAGCCCCCAGTGGTATTAAGTCATTACTTCTGGTCTAGAGACGTCCCAACAATACTGCTGCCAGCCTCCAGGACTGCCCCAAGAACTTTCTCTTAGTCATACTCCATGGCCGGGCTGACCCCCAGAACTGTCATCCCTGGAGGACACACCTTCTAATTCAATGATTTTACATTATTCAAAAATTGTCTGCATTGTAAATTAATAATGAAGTCTTCCCAACTATGAAGAAATGCATATGGAATTGTTTAGTAAACAAAAAAGTAAACAAACCAGAATGTTTTATATTTTAGATTATTCAAAATAGGCAGAGTCGGCTTTATGAGGTAGTGGAATGGCTTTCAGTTAACAGCCGTACCCTTTCAAGAGTTCTCTTAATTTGTTTTAATGTATTTGAGACCATCAATTGTGTTGTAAAGAGGTAGAGTAGGTATACAGTGAATAGCCCTATTTGAGTAATGTTCTAATCCATATTATGGCAAAAACCTTGCAGTTGCAAAGACTATCAAACATTCTAATAAAACTGGTTTTCATCAGGACTGCCCCAGAAAGGAAGACCAAGAGTTACCTCCGTTGCACAGGATAAGTTCAGAGTAACCAGTCTCAGAAACCACAAATTAACCCTATGACACTGGGCAATCGCAGCTGAAGCACCTGTTACCTGCCCCTAATAGCCGTGAACAGCTGATTAACACCAAGCATTAATGTAATTACATGATCGATTGTCCTATCAGAAAAATTCAAATGGTTTCTGAAAGCTGAGAAATTGTGCTTCACACCCCAAAGCACCCCAGATAAGAGCCCACCTAAATGCTAGTGGCACAGACATCTTAACATCAGCTATTGAGAGAAGATTGTGTACAGCATTTCTAAGGAAGTAAAACAAGAGAAAGAAAATAGCTTGGGCCAAGGAACACAAAAAATGGACATTAGGGCTGCAACAATTCATCGGCATAATCAACGATGTCAACTACAAAAATTAGTCGATGTGGATTTTTAATATCACACGCTATATTCTAAAGCCACATATGTGATTGTGTAACTACAATAGATTACAGGAAGCTATATGGGAGCAGTACTGCCTCCATTGTCTGCCAATAACAACAAGAAGAAAGTAACATGAACAACAACATGAAAGCTAGGGGAACAAAGAGGAGGGTGGAGAAAATGAAAGAAAAAGACAGACTGTCAAAGGTGTGAGAACATTTCACAAAAAACAAAAATAAAGTTGAATGCAGATTGTGCAAAGCAGACAGACTTATTTGTACTTTTGGACCGAGGCCATTTTTATTTACTTATTTGCACTGTCATGGTCCTGGGTTGGTGGCCCAGTGTTTTTGTTTTGAGCATTGTTTATTTATTATTGTAATGGTCATATTAATGTTAAAAATACATTTGATTGGTTTTCAAACTCATATTTCTCCATCCATTCACTTCCGCTTATCCTTTTTAGGGTCGCGGGGGGGGCTGGAGCCTATCCCAGCTGACATAGGGCGAGAGGCAGGGTACACCCTGGACAGGTCGCCAGTCTGTCACAGGGCTAACACAGATAGACAGACAACCATTCATGCTCTCATTCCCACCTACGGGCAATTTAAATTGGCCAATTAACCTAACCCCAGTAAGTGCATGTCTTTG
>VUQK01044318.1:0-11091 GCA_015106715.1 Bujurquina vittata
TTTCATCATGGCTACATCAAACCTTTTTTTCTACCAGGCTGTAAGCATTTTATACAAATATTTATTCCCACTCTTAAGTTCATCTTTCTTTTAAATGACAACAACAAAAAAAGTTTGGGGTCTTCAGTTTTTGGCTTCTGAAGTGGGGATGCAAGAGAACCACTGCCCTGAATCCAGTGCAACTGAAAATACATACTGTAAGTCAAGAGAAATGATAGACAGTTATTTAAGTAAATGTGTCATCCTCTGCGATTTAGACTGTAACCAACAACCATTGCAAAGTCAAAGGCACCAACGACTAAATGAAGCTGTAATGATCCCAGATTTTCCATTTGACTTTTATGAAATCTGTGTTTGGCTGTAACCAGATGGGAAACAAATGCAGGTGACATTAACTAAAGATAAAAATAGGAATCAAACAGATAAGACACAGCTTTCTTATGAACCTGTAGTGTTAGACCCAGTCACTGGTTTTGTGAATATTCCAGGAGAAATGTTATCTACAGTAGCTTCAAGCTTCTTTGAATGCCTACAGTACATTTCAATGAGTTGCTTGGCTGCATTTAATGACTGCATTTCAGCTATCTGCAGCCTGTACTGAAAAACTACATTTAGTCAATTTTTAGAATCTTAAAGTCATAAGCGGCTGAAAATCTGACTGCTGCCTTACTGTCCAAAGAGTCACGGTGCTAAAAGATATAGCCTTCACATTTTATTCTGAGTTTGTAATTTATCCACAATCTCTGTCCCTAATTAGAAAAGCAGCAATGAACTGGGATAATTCTGTTTGTAAAGACATAATAGAAAAAAGTAATACATGCATGTGCTTTGTTATGAACTGAATGGCCGAGGAAATCAAAAGCAATGTCAGAAATCTACTTAAGGTGAAGCAGTACTGGACTTTAAGTTAAAGAAGTCTTAAAGATCTCCAGTCTACTTCTTTTCAAGCTCTTAATACTCCAACCATGGTTATTCTTCTTTTTTGAGAGTTTATCTACACAAAATCTGCTGCTGGTCCAGTCCAATAGGTTGTATAAAGAGAAAAATGACCCATGGTTCAAGTTTGACAACTTGATCTCAAAATACACTATATGGACAAAAGTACTGGGCCGCCTGAACATGATACTTAGAGGAGCTACTTTACCTGTGGAAACCCATACCATGAAGCTTTCAATGCAAAGTGTTTGTGCTTGTCATGTTAATGCCAGAGGAGGTCTGGGAATCTCTTAGCCCCAGCACTCAGCAATCCCTCTTTGCGTCTTTAAAAATCTGACACAGGGTCGACAGCAGACCGTATGAACTGAAAGAGCAGCCAACTTTGACAGGGGAGCATTCAGTTCAAGTCACTTTGGTATTCCGTAAAGAAAAAAGCCCCCACATATTTACAACCATAATGCACTCATAGAGCAGCAGGAGGGACATGTTCTCTATGTGCAGAAGAGGATCAGTGAACTCACCACACACTACGATAGTTGACCGTGAACGCGCAATATCCTTAACACATTTCCATTTGTTCTGCAATTTTCAAGTAGGATCATGCTTTAAAACTATCTGCACAAGCTGACGGATGACCTAAGAAATATGCTCAGTGTTCTCCTCAGTCATGCTGCAGAAGCACTAAGCTACTGTGAACCGAATAATGAAATTAAGCTCACACTACAGTAACTTATCAGCGGTATGGGTGTTTAAGTTTTTCATTAGCAAATTAGTGTAACTTTTAGTTGAAGTGTATCAGTAAAATTCAGCTGAGGGGACACGGTGACTTTAAAGGACAGGCCTGGACCCCCCGAGGCCCATCCATTACCCCGACACTGGTCTGACACTTCGTGGCAGAGTTGCTGTGGTTCCTTCCACTTTGCAATAATACCACTTTTAGCTGATATCTAGAAATTTCACAGACTGACTTGTGGCAATGATGGCATCCTGTTACAGTACCACGCTTGAATTCAGCGAGCTCTTTGGAGCGACCCATTCTTCCATAAATGTGTGTAAAGGCAGACGGCATGGCTGAGTGCTTGATTTTATACATCTGGGACCGAAAACACCTGAATTCAGAGAAACGGAGGTATGGTGCCATTTTGCTCATATAGTGTGGTTTTCCTCACAGTGCACCCAAATAAATAGATATCTTACGAGATATTGTTACATCATGGGGAACCAAAAAAGTTTATATTTCAAGTTTAAACAACAACTAGTTTCATTTTTTAGATATTGCTTTAGTAAAGTGTGTCTCATTCTCCCACTTGCCCAAAGACATTGTCTTCATATTGACTTTAGAAGGAAAAGTAACCTATAGTGTGCCTCAGCTGGCTTTGTTCAATATTACTGTGGGATATTCTATTTTGCTTTCATAGACAAGTGTCTATTGACGTTTATGTTTCATATTATCTTGGTGTTTACAATGTGCATGAGCAATGAGAGTAATTGCAATGCAGAACAAACCAAGCAATCATACATTTTAATAAACCATTCTGTCAAATGCATGGTTTGGGAAGAATGCCTTTGAAACTGTAGATATGCATCAGGGGAAAATATTACTAAGCCAGCAGCCTTACCCAGTGTTGCTGAAACAGGAAAAAAATACCATGTCAGTAATTTAGAATGTGAACAGTTTGTTAGAATCTAAAAATGATGGCAGCAGAATCATTATTTTTGACAAGTCGATTGATAGTGTTTGGCTGTTGACGAATTGCAATAACAAAATCCTGTTTCTGTCAGCCATTTTTGTGTATTACTGTTTCTTTTAATATGAATAGAACATTTTAACATAAAAATTGACATTTGAATTGATACAATCCGTCATTTATATATATATTATAATATATTTCATATTTCTTTGTCAAATTGTGGGATCTGCACACATGGCATTTTGATAGGAAAAAAAAAATTGTCAGTCTTATATAGAAATGGTTGATAAAATGAATGTCACTGTCATGGATTTAAGCAAGAGTAATGGACTCCACTGTGGAACTGCAATGAAAACTGTTGCACAATAACTGTACTTAACACAACATCCTTACAACATCAGCATATATATATATATATATATATATATATATATATATATATATATATGTGTGTGTCAGTCTCAGGGTGGCTGAGCTTCCGTCGGTTGGCAGGATGAAGCAGTGAAACACATTCATACAGTTACTAATAACATGAAATGTCTGCCAGTAATAATTCAGCGCAGTCTCCACTGGATTCATTAAGCAAGCAGGCTTTTGTTTTAGTGGGGAGTCTTTCCCACATTTCTCCACTTTCAAAACTGAAAAAGTCTTTGTGTATTTTAACAAATAACCTTTAAGTCATCAAACAGAATGAGTAAAACGACATTTCCCAATAATATTTTAAAATATTTTAAAATTCATAAATGCTGCTTAAATGCTTGTGCAAAATAACAACACTGGATTACAAAGTGTTCTCATAATGAGGACCTGAGCACCCCCAAAGGGACAATTAGGCACAATGAGAGTGTTCTGCTGACATTGCTGATCTGTAGAATAATTAACACCTCTGCCCTTTGTGTTGTCCCTGAGGAGAGGCCCTTTAAACCACAGTGGTGCGTAATTCTGATGGAAACTTTTACACCGCTGCAATAAACATAGACGCAGGAAAGAACATTAGTTTCCTATGAAAGAACATCAAGCGACTTGGACTATACATAGAAACATATTTTGGAGAATCTGAGTGAAAACAGTTGCTTTGTGACTCCAAAGTCATATGTTTGAAGCAAATCAGACCTGCTTGGTTTGGTTCAAACAAACTCTGCTCCGTGCGCCCAATTAGTGTGGTTAATTTGGGTGTGTGAGAAAACTGCCAGTCAAGCCCCAGCAGCACTGAACACCCAAAGAGAGACTATTTTAAAATATGGTCTCTATTCAGTGCAAGACAGACTCTGGTGCTTTTATTGTTTGTTTGTTTTTTGCCTAAAAGCAAAAACTGATTAAACCCAGAACTGTGTGGTTTTACATCTGCAGCTGTTGTTTAGATGTAGCGCTAAACAGCTAATGAAGTCATCTTCTGTTGTAAACTGGTCAGGAAGCAGAATATATGTGCATAAACAATGTTAAGCATGTTATTCAAGTAAGAATATTTCTATATAGGACTCCTAATTTTTGCCTTGTCTCTTCTTACAGTATGACCTAGTGGAAATGTTCACAACCATTCATTTTATCATGAACTCTGTGCACCTGTGCAACATAACTCTACACAAAGGAAGTATTAAAACATATAACTAGCCTATTTGTTACCTGGTTCAGCTGTTGTATAGCACATGATTGGCTCGTTAGGGGGAAAAATGCCACTTGGAATTATCCCGCTGACTGTATTTAAAATATGGATGTATGTTCCAGGTCCAAAAAAACAAAGCCATGAAGGGAAGTGGATCAAAACTTCTTTCTTTGGAATGACCAACAGGGGGTTCTGCTGGCAAATGTGAGTCGTTTAATAGAAAATTCAATTTGGAAAACAGCTTTACTACACACTTGATATAAGACCTAAGTAAACAGCTTCCTAATTAGGTTGTACCCCTCAGTGGCTAGTGGTATGTCTACAGATTACATTTTTTTTATTATGGTACCCTTTAGAGTCAAAAAGGATGGTAAAGTGGAGGCTTAACTTACTACCCTTGTTTGCCACACCATACATGGGAAAGATGGGCGTAGCCCTTACCCTAACATCATTGTAGCCACATCCATCCTTTATATACAGTCAGTGGATTTTGTTCAATTCAGGATTCAGTGCCATGTCTGATTTCTGATATCTCTGATCATCATCTGATGTATGCAATTGAGTATTACAGCAGCAGAACTTATAGTCAGTGACTGACCTACACTTGGTCAAAATGAGGTTTGTGCTTTCTAATTAAAATGGTGAATGCACTAGAGGGGTTCAAGTTCAGACTTCATGTCTGTCTGGAGACGCTTTGCCTCCAGTCCAGCCAGTCAGTGTCAACTCTATTCCCCCCTGGCACTGTTGGTCTTCTCTTAGTATGATATTCAAAGACTAAACATTGAAAGATATTTGATTAAAGGCAGGCATAAAACTATTTGGGCAACTATTCGTAACAAGTCAAAAACATAGTTGTATGTCAGCAAAGTTAGTTGCCTGGTGTGCCACCAAACCCAGCAAATGGAACTCCTTTGCTTAGAAACATGCTTAGAAACAAATGTGTTTACATTTTTTTAATTTTGCCTCTCCACATATCAAAGTGGATTTTAAATCACTCAGTATTTAATTGAAGTGCAGACTTTTCTCTTTAATTCAAAGGGTTTAACAAAAGTGCAGCATTAACTGTGTATGACTTACAGATACTCTATAAAGCACTCTACCGTTGTGATGTACAGGCAAAAGTGAAAAAAAATGTCTCTGTCCAAATAATCTTCTATTCAGCGCTTACCAGATTAGATCACATCATAGATTGCGTTAGTATTTCAAATGTTGTCAGCTGTATGTTTTTCCAAAGGAAAATATGGAGCAATTCTGATTTGAATTACATTTCTACTTTCTGAAGGTAATTGCTACCTCTCACTGTTGTAATATTTATCTTTTTGACAGATATTGGAAGATACATGCGTAAAGAAATATGAGGTCTAGTAAAGAAAAATTATTGTAAAAATATTCCTCGTAATACAAAATCTGCTGCAATGCTCAATGCATTTGTCCCTCATTTAATTTTTGTGGGGGGAAAAGTAATTTCGAAAAAAGTAAATATTTTTAAGGCCTCTGGTTAAAAAGAAGGTGAACAGAGGATGAATAGGGGAAAATCTTTTCTTTGAGTAATAGTTGGTGTCAGCCACAAGAACAGGCCAGAATGGTATGACAGTATGCATAACTGAAAAGAACAGCCTCTGTTCCCCCAGGTACCCAGTGACTCCTTGTCAATTTAGCAAATTATATTTCCATTATTTTCTTTTCATTCCACTTATTAGAATGGTTGGGAAATTAATGAGGGATATATCCGCAATACAAATTGGCTGTGAAGCACTGTTTTTTTTCTCTCTCTCTCTCTCTCTAATAATCACATTCTTCTTGAAGGATAGAGTGAGAAACGAGGGTGGGGAGGTGGGGTAGAAGACAGAGACATTGAGAGTGTGTGTTAGAAGGGGGCTGCAACAGGAAAAGTTGTGGGGTGAGTAAAGAGGACCCTTGGCAGCAGCTTTAAGAGTCATAGATAAACGTGAGGAGGTAATGTGACTAGGCTGAGCAGGTGAGGAGCACTGAGATCAGCCTAGAGGATAGATAATTACACAGAAGCACAGGGATTACCATGATTCTAGATGAAGTGGAAAAGCCATGCAAAGCATATTATTATGATGAGAGGAAGTAAAACTAGAGCTGTGTATAATTTATCCTCTATGGCACCATGTGAGGGGAGGATTGAGGAACTTACGTATTTATCCCTGGAGGAGTTCAAGGTATTTAGGCCTAAATAACAACTAGGAAGACATCAAAGGGTGTCAGCCCACATAAAGAGTTCCAGCCGTGCCAAATACCATGATTGCTGCAAGATTGGTAAACAGATCTATTAAACAGTGAGATCACTGATTCCATATATTCTTTTCCTGCATTATGAAAAATAGATACAGAAATAGTTGTTTTTTTTATCCTAGCATTTTCAGAGAGTATTGATATGCAAGGTTGTTCCAACTAATGACTTCTAGCTATACAGAATGCTGAAAGAGCAAACATTTATATATGATGAAATCTGCATGCAGGCTATATGTATGAGCCCTGCAACAGACTGGCTATGTACCTAGGGTGTACCCCGCTTCTTACCCTATGGGACCCTGAATTGGATAAGCAGAAGAAAATGGATGGCTGAACGGATTGATATATGTATGTAATATGTGTTGAAATATTTATGCATGATTCAATCCAAAATCCCTGCACTTGTGGGTTTGCAGGTTGAGCTCAAAACACAACAAATGTTAGTATGACACTATGAGAATTTAAAGGAAGTGAGCGCTTCTTTTACTCCTCACAGCTGCAAAGTGCAGTCTAATTTACCTATCATGCATTTTTTTAAACTACAGATGTTTGGCTCTACATCACAGCATTAATATCCCATAACACATTTTTGCCAGCTGTGTTTTTGTCGACATGTAATTACCCATAGTAGGTTATCAAATTAGTCTCAGAGGAGTATCTTCTGTTCATGCCCTGGCATGATGTAAGAAAGACTTGTACTTCAGAGTATACAAATTTCCAAGACTCTACTTTTGTGGTGAGGATATTGCATTAATTATAACTGCTTAGCTAATTAATAAGTGCATTGCCTCTTGTGCCTCTTACTTAAATCTTAAGATATATGTGCCTCTAATATGATTTGTATGATACGTACAGTAAAATCAGGCTAAAGAAGCAGTGAGGGGAACACTAATTAGAATAATTGGAAAATTTGAATTAAAATTGTCAACCCACAACAAAGTCATGTAGTTACTTATTTTGCTGACCTTTTTTCTTTCTTTTTTTTTTGAGAGTCACACAAAACAGAGATTAGGATAACTGCATAAGACAGAAGCAGTTTGAACAAACATATTGATCGTTCAGTTGCACTAAAAAAACCATACTGGAATTGTTTCAGCATTTACAAACTGAGAGGACGCTTAATGCCTTCCATGACCTATGAATGCCTTTTGTTATCATAAATCATGATCATAGTTCATGTCTGCTGCTCTAGCAGGTGACTCAGCATAGATTCAACAACGACCACAAGAAGGAAAGAGGCTGGTTGACACATGTTGCAAAGAGCAATTCTCCATTAACTGCAGCACTAAAGTCACTGTCCCACAGAGTAAAAAGTTTAATAATGAAAGACAATTTTGCCCCCAAAATGTCATGAAGTTGGTTTCATAAAATGCCAAAGATCTGGACAGCATAAAGGCAAAAGTTAAAGTGGGATTTGTCAGGTGGGGGAAACCTTATGCCAGGCGTGGGAGTGCAGTGTAGAGAAAATGATAACTTAGAAATAAGTCATATAATAATTTGTTTCGTGAGCTCCAGTAGGTTTTTGTTTTGTACAGATTGTGATCAGCCGACCTGCGGTACTGTTGTGATATTCAGTGGTCTTTGTGGGTTTAGCCAACTGAATTCAGCAAGATATAAAGACAGAGCTAAATGACTAATTTCCCCCTAGATGTTGTGAAGCTAGTGTAAAAGGTAGAATTCAGTGAATTAATCTAATCAGCGTCACGACCTTGAATTTAAATTGGTTTGCTACTCTTGATGTAACATGAACCCCACAGCCTGCCCTGCACCAGTCCAACATAGTGCATCCCTGTACACTGCAGACTGACCAGTTTATACTGCACTAAACTGCCTAGCATGCACTGTATTTTCATGTGATCACTGAATAGCATAAAATCTGTATACTTCACTTAGTTTTGAAAGATGCTTCACAAAAACATAATTTAGCAAAACGTGTATATTATGTATAGCTCTAGTACAAAACATAAAAATCAAATAGGATGTGACAAGATTTAAGTTTCAAGTATTTAAAATTTCACTTGCTGAGCAGTACTTACCTTTGAAAATAATCCCTCATATTTGTCTTCTCTCCTCGCTTTCTTGCATCTCTCTCCATCTCTCAGTGCCGTACATTAACATGTTTTTCTCTCTGAAATTACCTGCCACTTAAAAATAGTTACTCCATTTATGTTCACTCCCCTTCTGTATCACAGGCTAGATGCTGAAGTACTGTGACCGCAACTTTACCTCTTGTTCTTGAACTCATCACAGGGATGAGAAGTTAAAAGGATGTGTTTAAGGTGTAGGCAGGCAGTGTGATGTCATTGCTTTCTTATTCAGCAAGTATCTCAGTGCTATCTGCAGGAAGCACGTGAAAAATTTAAAAGAATCTATTTGTCAATATGTACTATCTTACCTGCTTAACAGACTTAATTCCTCATGGATGGATGGATGGATAGTTGAACGTGTTGGAATACCGTTCCAGATTGTTCCAGCACACATTAACCCTGCATTCAGGCTGGTTTAGGAACCAGGCCCTTTTTCTGTGGGGCCATGCTGTTGCAATCCAGGCGAAATGTGGTTTGGCATTGTCTTACTAAAATAGAAAAATGAAAGACATGTAGCTCTAAAGGCTGTTTGCAAGATGTGACAGAAAGTTCTTGGAATTGTTTCAAGATGGAAAAACCTTCAAATCCGATCAATTTCCCACTTCAGATCATCTTCTCTGGCATGGCTGTAATTTTCCCTATCTGGATCTTGTTTATGTATATTTCTTTGTCTTTTTGCGTGTCAATTTGAAGTTGTGCTTGTGGATGAAACTCTGTTCACTGACAGTGGGGTTGTTCCTGACCACATGCAGTGATTTCATTACTTGTCTGTTTTTAATGTGCTAATTCAGACTTGGTTTATGGCTTTGTCCTTACAAACGTTTCACAAGACTGATTTGTTTTGTGGATGATGAAATACATAAAGTCTTTGCCGTTTTACAATGAGCAGCATTACAGTTAAATTGCTGGAGTATTTACCCTCACACTCACCTAATGGCAAAACCCTCCACCTACAGTATTTCCCTTCAGAGAGAATCTCTCTGGGATGCCATCTTGTACAGTATAATAGCTCTTGTTACTGAATAAACTAATTAGTTCTGAGATGTTTCACCAGATGTTTGTGTTTAAGCATTACATATTATTGCCCAGCTCTTTTGCAATATGTTGCTGGCACGAGGTGAATTCTTTCAAATGTCTTTTTATTGGCTACTGGAAATATAATGACAGATACAGTACAAAGCCATGTATGATAATCAAATTGAATTCTGTTTTGATTTACGTTTTGCACATCTACACAGCATCCCCCCTTTTAGAAGAAGTAGCTGTGTTTCTCAAAAGAAAAACATCAAGGCTCAGTGGCAATTGTGAGCATCAAGCGTTCAGCAGCTATTACTTCGTTCTCTTTGGCATTAGCTTGTTATAGTACCTCAGTATGAACCTAATTATCAGCAGCAGTATCTTTGAAACTGGACACTGCTACCAGTTCCAGCAGTTCCTAACCCTCCTACATCCAGTTAATTTAGTCATTTTTGGGGTAAGTTTCCATTACTTTAAGATTTTATTATTGAGCCCACTGGTCTGTTGCTACTGTTGTTTTAAAGTGGGAAGTGCTTATTGTTGTCCTGATCCTGGGTCTGTGACCCAGTCTTCTCAGTTTGGGGCTCTAATTTCTATTATGTAATATTGCTGTTTGATTCTTAGTGTAATATTTCAGTTTTCAGTTTATTTTCTTTTTAGAAGTATGTCCAGTTTGTTTTCTCTATATTTACATTTTTAGGGTTTTACTTGTAGTTTTCTGAGTTAAGTTTTGAGTTTTGGCTTATTCATATTTAATTCCTTGTTCCCTGTGTGTCATGTTACTCACTTCCTGTTTTATTTTACTAATCTTCTGTCTTGTGTGCAATGTGTTCACCTTTGCTTCCCCTAGTCTCGTTAGATTCTACTCACCTGTGTCTTATTTTCTCCAGCTGTGTCCTCTCTTCCCATTTACCTCAGGTGTGTATTTAAGCCCTTATTGTGTCCTCCCTCTTGGTAGTGTGTCTCCCAGTTCTGTGTTTTCCAGGCCAGCCTGGTTCAGCATATGTTCTGATTTGGTTTCTGTGAGTTACCAGCAATAAAGCTCAGTCTCCTGAGTCCTGCATTTGGGTCCTACTCTGCCTGTCACACGCAGCCAACACATGACAGAAGGACACGGCCAAACAAAAATGGACCCAGTGGACTTCACCAGTCTGTTGGATCAGGAGAACATGGAGGAGTTTAGACAAGATTTTTGCTCAAATCTTGGATTCCAGAGACAATGACTGCGGGACATTCAGCCATAAAGGAAATAATAAACAGTCATCCTCAACTGCGCCAGTCTCTAACAGTTGCAAACACTTTTCCCTCACTCCCTTGAAGGAAAGGATAGTTAAACAGATTAAAATCCCTTACTCCTCGCCCTGTTTACTCCACAGATTGCTCTATATTCGCCAGTTGCCCACCACAGCAGCAGCTCTGCATCCCAGCATTATTGCAGCAGCAACAGTTACGCACACGCACACACAAACACATACACACACACACACACACACACACA
>VUQK01044318.1:14433-29649 GCA_015106715.1 Bujurquina vittata
TAAAACCACACAAAGTCATCAGGTAGGAATAGAAACATGTTGCCTAAATTAGAATAGCACAATCTGCAGTTCAACCTTGTTTCAGAAAAAAAAGCAGCAGAAGAAAAACATTCCCATACTGGGAAATGTGTTTTCTTTCAGACATTACAATTAAACAGATGACATTCAGATAAAGAGGCAGGGAGGGTGGTGCAGCTGTAATCCATAACATATTTATACCATGACTTCAGTATTAAACCATTATTTTTAGGCTTTAACACGTCTAGTAGCGGTAATCATTTTTACTTTTTAGGTTTCATTTTCACTCACTGTTTAATTTGGTTTTCTCTTTTGCACTTGGTTAGGTATAATAACCTCAATCAAGTTAGATGCTTTTCTTCTATTTTTACCAGGATGTCTTGTCTTGCCTGTTTTAATATGTGATTGGTTCCTTACAAAGGATAGCTGGTGGGAAAATAAGAACATAGCAAAGACATTGTGACCAGAAATGTCTTACAGTCACATGCAGTATAATTGCGCATGAATTTAATTTTAAAGGGGGTAAACAGTCAACTGGGCAAAGGTCCTCACAAGCACACAAACCTCTTTCTTTAGAGTTAAGCTGTATTTATATTAAAAAAAATGTTATATTTCTGCATTTTCTTGGCCATATTATTATTATTGGATAACCCAAGGAGCAGCATGGTGGCTTAGTGGTTAGCACTGTTGCCTCACAACAAGAAGGTCCTAGTTGGATTGCCTTCCTGTGTGGAGATGGCATATGTTTTCTCTGGGTACTCAGGCTTCCTCTTACAGTCCAAAGTGGACCGTGGCCTTAGTGCGATTAAGTTAATTGGTGATTCTAAATTGCCCATAGGTGTTAATGTGAGTATGAAGGGTTGTCTGTTTCTCAGTGTTAGCCCCGCGACAGGCTGGTGACCTCTGTGACCCTGAAACAGATAAGTGGAAGAAAATGGATGGATGAATCCAAAGATAAAAAATGTAAGAATCTGTAAAGAGCATTGTTTAATACATCTTATGATAGATTCAAGTATTATACATCTCGCCACAAAAGTTCTGGATTACGTAGACAGTATAAGTAAGCCATTAAAAAAAAGAGTACAATATTAAAGTCAGTGAAATATTTTGATTCTCTAAACGTGTCACTAAAGTCCTGAGCTCTCAATCCTAAATGTGACTTGTGAGGTGGATAAATATGCTTTCATTTTTTATCCTGCTTTGCCAAGGCAAGCAAACTATCTTCCATTTGCTAAGGTCTTTGCCAATAAAGACAGAAATTTGATATCTTAAGATAACAGAAATGATATTACCCAGAAGCCATAACTGAGTCCTGTCAGAAAGGAGACGAAGTGAGTGATTGCCCCCAGTTATGCAAGAGCTGATTTATCCCATTAGGCTTTGGTGTAGGCGCAGGCCCAGAGCTTGTGCCACTGAGGCTCACTAGCAGTTATTGCCTGACATGAAAATTCTTCTTCAAGCGTAAAGTGTCAGAAAGTTGGATTGATGCTTCTACTCATTATTGCTTCTGCATTTTGGGATGAGAAAGGTAATATTAGCTTGGAAAAAAAATGTGTCGCAAAGTCTGTGATTGATATTTCTGAGAATTTTTTTTTATCAGTTGGGACTTCAACTGATATGCATGAAGGTATAATAAAATAAACAGAGAATAAATGTTTTTAATGTAAGAGGAGAATATGCAATAACAAATTGTGTAAATGCAGATAAAATAACTGATTTGTTTCATTAATTAGCAAGAGACAACACTTTGAAGCCCTTCTCAGATAGCGTGTGCATGTGCACCATACATCTTTAACACAGATGCATTTTTTAAAATACTGGTAAAGCTGCCTTTTGGGAGCTTTCAGAAGTGTTAGGACTGATTTATCCACTTGTCAACCCTTATTTGCCTTTAAATGGGGTCATATTGCATAAGACTACAAAAATGAGAGTTGGCAAACAAGAAATGTTCATTATAAGTTTAAGAGAAAATGCTTATTTACCCCAAGCAATGTAAAAATAATAAGAATAAGGAAAAAAAATCATCTTATGGTAATATACCTGGATCCAGAGTTATTGTTTCTGATATTCCATCTTATGATATAAAGCATACATTAGCTTGAAGTGCCTTTCTTAAACGAGTAATCAAGCTATAGGTCTCTGCAACAACAGAAGCAAGAAGAGATTGGAATGCTGCTGACTTTTTTAATATACAGACTCACTGGTGTGGCACATTGTATTCCAGTGATGGCAGACATCTACTCTAGACATCTTCGACCCTTGCCAAATCAGACTGAAACAATTTGGATGAAGAGATAGTATTCCCGCTATGCGAACGAGTATGACTGTTTATGTTTGCTCTCAGACTAATGTCTGGGAGCTAAAAGTATGTTTCAGACCATTTATTATATTTGTCATCTACTGCTTTAAAAAACCATTAACAAAGTCTAGTGTATGGAATACAAAATAGATCTAGGCTTTTTTCAGGTGGAAAGCTGATCATAACAGCTCCCCAGTCACCGCTATCTGTATATTAGGGTGACCTTTCAGGGTACATACAAGCATACGGTATTCCATTGGATTGGGATGATTTTCTGGATGGATTAAACCTTGCCTGGAAACAATATAATAAAGGTGCAATTCTTAGGGTAAATTACAATTATAGGCTAAGATACATCTATTTAAATACACTATAGTTAAATAAAATAAAACTGAATAGTGTGAAGTTTGCTTGTTACATATTGGTGGATTCTCTCCAAGTGCTGTGGGTTTCTTCCCACAGTCATCACACTGTAAACGTGAGTGTGAATCTGTGTTAGCCCTGCAATAGACTGGTGACCTGTCCGGGGTGTGCCCTGCCTTTCACTTTATGACTGCTGTGATAGGCTTCATGAATTGATGGATGGATGGATGGATGGACCACTGAACCAGTGCATTTGGAAAGATATTTTAAAAGTCCTCTCCAGGCACATACAAAACTTTGTTTCTGATGGTTTTGCCACAAAATATTGCAACTACTCTTGTTTTTCTTCATAAAAACCCATACCCTATGAATACACAAATTTAATTTCAGGATATGACAGCCACAAGCCACAGACAGGTAATTCAGATGCCAGTAAGGTATTTATAGTTTAGTAGCAACGTTATAATAGAACTAACAACACAAAGGAGGGTTACACTGGTAGCAATATATTGCACTATATAACACATCATCTAACAACTTTTGTATTGATGTTAGGGGACAAAGAAACTAGTGCAGAAGGAGTTCACAATCTATACACACGTCAGTGTGGGTAATAACACTGAAAGGTATATAGGAGTACCAACAGTGTATTAAAAAAAAAAACTAAACTGAAAACAAAACAAAAAAATCATCAAGAAATCACTGGTTACATGGAAAAAAAAGATTCATGTGCACTCTGGTATCACACACACACACACGTACATTTAACACATAACTGTGGACTAAATCTCAGGCCAGCGTTGTTCATGGATCACACTTACAGAACGCAAGATACAGAAGGAAAAGCAATTTAATCAACCACAGCATTAAAACCAGGTTAAATCAATAATAGGGATCAAATTGTTACAATGCAATGTTGCAGTGTTCTACTGGGAAACTTTGGGTTCTGGCTTGGAGAACACGGAACAAAAAGCCAAAGGCTTTGAACTGACCTCCAAATTACTCAAATCCCAATACGATCCAACATTTACCGATGCACCACAAGAACTGTTATCTATTCAGGTCCTGGCCCATGTCCAGGGGTGTTTTAGTGGCTTGGGAGGGACCTAAAGAATATTTTTTGTGGTTATAATATTGTGTATTTCAAAGCGTTCCATCATCACCCAGAGGTAAACCGAGGTAAGATGCCTCCCCGACAGAGGGCTCTTGTGTGAACAAATGTTATCCAGGAATTTCCTTAACCGCTTGTATTGGCACAAAAAGCTTTTCGACCCAGCTCAGAATACTGCTGCGCAGTTTTGTGCAAGACTTGAAAACAATTATTTGAACATTCTCATGTTTTTGTTAACAGTGAACTAAATGAACAGTGTGAAAACGTGAACAGTGTATCTTGCGATTGTGAGAGTGAAAGTGGCGTGACCCTCATATGCTGCACTTTACCAACAGATTGTTGGCATTACCAGTACTAGAGTAGGTATTGGCTGTCGAGACAGCACAAAAGCTGAGACCACTGGTGCAGTGGGTAGGTGCTCACTTTGCAACCGCAGGGTCTCCATCTGAGCACATGCTGTCATTGTGTCCCTTATTTATAATTATAAATCTTAGGAACTCCTATTTTATTCACAAGGACATAGAAAGCATATGAAATGTATGAACTGAGAAAATGTACTATTTTAAGAAAAATATATAGTTTATTTGGAATTTAATGGTAAATGGACTAGTTCTTATGTAGCGCTTTTCTACTCTGTCTGAGCACTCAAAGCGCTTACACAACATGTTTACATTTACCCCATTCACACTCATTCATATAAGTACTTCCATATAGAACTAAGCTAAGTGCTTTTAATTAGCTAACATTCACACACATTCACACTCCAACGCTAGCGTCGGAGAGCAACTCAGGGTTAAGTATCTTGCCCAAGGATACATTGGCATGCAGCCTGGAGTAGCCAATCGAACCACCGACCTTCCGATCAGTGGGTGACCTGCTCTACCTCCTGAGCTACAGCCACCCTTTAATGGCAACATATCTTAAAAAAAGTTGGAATTGAAGTCAACAAAAGGCTGGAAAAATAAGTGGTATTAAAAATAAACAGCTGGAGCAACATTTTCCAATTGATTAGCAACAGGTCAATGGTTGGGTACAAAAAGAACATATAACAGAGGCAGAGTTTCTCAAAAGTGACTACGGGTTCACTGATCTGCAAAAACCTGCATCTAAACCTGAATCAAAGTAAAATTGCAGAGGCTGAATCATCATCAGTCTTAATGTTATGAATACATTCAGAGAATCTGGAGAAATCTCTATGTACAAGGGACAAGGTTGAACATCATTGTTGGATGCCCATGATTTTTGCACCCTCAGGCAGGACCAAAAGGCACAATTCTGTCATGGAAATCACTGCATGGGCCCAGGAACACTTCCAGAGAGCACTGTCTGTGAACACAGCTCACTGCGCTGTCCACGAATACAAAGAAGAAGCCATCTTCTCTGGGCCACAGCTCATTTAAAACAGACTGAGGCAAAGTAGAAAACTGTTCTGCGGTCAGATGAATCAAAATTTGAAAAAAAAATCAATTGTGTGTGTGTGTGTGTGTGGGGGGGGGCTGCATCCTCTGGACTAAAGAGAGAGATTTTCTGGCTTGTTATCAGCACTCAGTTCAGTGGGGGTGCATTAGTGCCTATGGAACTGGAAGCTTGCAAAACTGGAAAGGCACCATCAGTACCAACCGGTATATACAGGTTTGAGACCTCATATGCTCCTATCCAGATGACGTCTTTTTCAGTGACGGCTTTGCATATTTCAGGAAGACAATGTTAAGCCGCATAATGCATCTATTACAGCAGCAGGACTTTAAGCAGGAGAGTCTGGGTGCTGATCTGGCTTACAGTGCAGACCTTTCACCAACTGAAAGCTTTTGGAGGCCCAGGACTGTTGAGCAACTAGAATCTCATATTAGACATAAATGGGACAATATTCCTCTCCCAAAATTCCAGCAACTGGTTTCCTCACTTCCCAGACTGTTTACAGTTAACAGACTTGTTAAAATGGAAACAGGATGCTACAGAGGGGTAAGGATGGTCCCAGACTGAATTTTTTGAGACATGTCGCTACCATCAAATTCAAAAGGAGGTTTTTGTTATTGTAAAATGGTAGCTTTTTTCTGTTGAAACATATGATTTTATGTTCTATTGTGAATAAAATATGGTTTTATGAGATTTCCAAATCATTGCATTGTGTCTTTATTTATATTTTACACATTGTCTCAACTTCTTCAGAATTGGGGATGTAAACGATGCACCTTTTGAAACATGTCAGTTGCAGGAGCAATGCCACTGTTGTTTTTATGGCGAATGCCAGCAACTTCTCACCAACCGGTCGGGGAATACACATTTTTCCCTGTTGACCACGGAATCATCAGTAGGTCTCTAGGACTGTGTGACTGAGGTCTTAAGGAAAATGGTGGGTTCTACACATAATGTTTTATGATACCAGAGTGCACATTATTCATACCTGAGTTTTGAGACAGTAAACATCTTTTGAGAGAAAATGTCAGTTCCCCAAACTTCAGCTGCATTTTTCTCTCTGAATTGAAGCACACTTTACTCATTGAGCAGATGGCTGTGTTAACTGTTGACACACATCATTCTGCAGAGTGAAGGTTAACCTGAAGTAACAATAAGCAACGAACATTTCTGAGTGACTCTTTAAAATACCAGTTATCAGATTTATTTCTGTATAAAAGACATTTTAAACTCTCTTCTTTGAGTAAACCTCTTGTTAAATTAAGTGCAAAAAAAAAGAAGCTTAAAATCTCACTGGAAAAATTTAGCTCTCCAGTGGTAGCAATATACTGTAGTGGTATTTCTCAGCAGCATATATTATGTATTTTTATGGTCTAGTTAATAACAGCCACATACTGCATGTGAATAAATTCTGGTGGCTGTCGGTTTTTAAACCAAAACATTTCCAAAGGTCTTGACATTGTTTAGACACCGTTGGAGCCACATGCTGTCTACCAATCAAAGGCACAAAGACAGATGGGAGGTGGAAGGAAACCCCAGGGGAAAGGCCTTATGTCTCAGTTTCACTGCCACAATGGAGCACGTGCTCTCACTATTGTTGCAATTGTTCACTCTCACAGTGTGCATCAGCTGACCAGAGAACTATATCACATCCTGTCTCAGAGCTATTGATCTTGAGTTACAGGGCCTCACGGTATTTTAACGGATGAAGAGATTTTCTTGGCAATGCTCTGCTGCGAGTGGGGCCCCAGTGACCCCGGCATCTGGCAGCTGCATCATTCAAACAGGAACAGAAATTTGATTCCCGCATCTCCACCAATCACATCACGGCATTTCATAGTGTTTAGCTGTTTCGACCAATGGAATACCACTGCATCAATTCACGTTTTCACAGTGACATAAAACCACTTTCTATCACAAAATTCCCCAAAATAATAGTATAAGAAAAAGGATATTTAAAGATAAAGATAGTAGATGGTAGAAGATTCTTTTAAACTCTGTTCAAGGAGAAACACGAGTACTCTAAACATATTTTACATTTTCTTAAACCAGCAGAAGTTAAAAAAAAGTAAAAAACAAGGCTAAGAATAAAGTAATAAGTATGATCACATTCTATATTGAACTCAGATTAAGATGCTTCTTTGTGCATACACATTATGCATATTTACATAATATAGCAGGAATCATAATACATGAAATTTTAATTCATTTTCATTCAAAATCCCTTCCAACAAAACATCAAAATCTCTGTAACTAAGCAAACAAAGGCTTCCTGTCTGCATAAAAAAAATCAGTAGCTATAAATGAATAACTTGCTCTTTTTGTTGAGTTAAGCAAGGCTGTAATTTTTGAGTTACGCAACTGAATTTGTATGGACAGTTTTGAGTAGCAGGCAGCTGGGTTAAAGAGCAATAAAAGAAGCTTGGGTACTGAGGAAGCTAATGAAGTATATCTTTCTGAATGGGAGGGGTTGGACTGCTGGAGTGTGCTTCATGCAAACACAGGCGTGGGCCAGAGGGTAGTGTCAATAGATTTCTTGGGGGATGGGCACTTTCCACCGTTAAATTTTTAACGGCATCTATTTCCTTAAGGGTTGTCACGTGCCCTTTTTCAAGGAGGGGGTTGGACTGTCAGGAATAACTCAAATTAAATCACAACAGGGTAGTTAAATCAAAGAAATAACTCTGGAACCTAACGACTTTCATGGCTTCTACATTTTCTACACACATTGTTGATCACATGTGTGCATATGATGGTAACTGTGTGTGTATATGTAGATGTGTTTATGTACAAGCAGCCCAACAGTAACTCAGGTTTACAGCATCCAACAAACCTAATCAAGAGATTTGAGATTTTTAATGATAACTAAAAAAATACAACATTCAATACAGTATGTGACAAAGAATAGATAAATTAACAGTTACTTGGCAACACAAGAAGAAGCCCACAGAATAAAATCAATTTGAGTTCAAAAAATGCTCAATCCTCATTGGTGTTTTGAAGTGACATCACCTTTTCTAGATAAGGACCACCTACATCAACTGAATCAGGCCGCACAAAGGTCTGTCAGCAACACTCTCACTGGCCTGTTGAACACCACACAATAGACTGCTGTGTCTGTATGCGTCTCAGGGACCCCGAGACACATGCACAATATAGATGGCCATTTCCCCTTGTCTGTGAGTCACACATTAATGTACTTAGGGGTGCTTTTCATATTTGTGCTGGTAACTCTGTTACCTGGCTACACTTGTGTCAGAGCTTTTTCAGCATGTGTATCCAAACACACTTTGCTGTTGCCATGTGTTGAACTGGCCCAATGATTTTTCTTGAGAACCAAAAAAAACCTCAAACAAAACAAAAGTGTTTTCTATATTTGATGAAGTGCTGTAATTGAGTGTTTTTTATGGAGAGAACTCACTTCGCTGTGAGGAAGTCAGATTCAGCTTTGTTAAAGCATCAGCGTGTCGGCCACTGCCCGCTGACTGTGTTGATAGCCAACATTACACTGTAAAACTGACATGAGGAACAACATGAAAGCTAGCTGGAAAAGAAATCGTGAACTACTGAGAATTTAATATTTTGAAACCAAAATAAGCAGTGACTTTAACCATTTAGGTTACAAAGTGGAAAGTCTTTTGTATAACAAAGTCAATAACTTGGCACTTGACTTTTCTTATTATATAATTTGTGTTACTATTTGGTTGGGCACAGTTCATGGTTCGGGTCAAAATACACCCTTTAACAATGTTAACCACCTGTTACACACCAAACAAACTTCTCTTTCAGTTTATTTGTTACTAGGGGGACGCTTGTTAACACAAGCACAGCACATTTGGCTGTTTCAGATGTTGAGAGACTTCAGTTAAAACCTACGTACCTACTAACAACCCTACCCCCACGTTTAAAAAAAAATATGCTAATGGGGTACTTGTGACAAGGGTTCAAGCATTACTGGAACTGGAAGTGACACCTCCCTCTCTAGAAAGGAGAAAGGTTCCGTGTTGCTCCCATACTGTTTTTTCCAGATAAGATGCATGCGAGTAACACAGCAGTAAAATGAGCCCCTCTATAGTAGTTAACAAAATGACTTCAGTCTCTCATTTTACCCCCAAGGCAGCTGGATTCTCACTAGATTTACTGTGTCTTTGCTTCAACCAGTGTTTTTGTTCTTTTTCAGTCTGGCTTTGACAAAGCTACTGTATGACTTATCAAAAGGCTACTCTCCCGATTGGTTGAAGTTAGCATGTGATAGACAGATGGTTCACCCAAACACCTGCCAAATATGTTTTGAAAGTGCCCACCCCATTCCAGTTTCCAAGGTCGAATTCTCAGATGGTTTTGTGTAACAAACCATCTGTCATGCCAGGTTAAGCTTCATCATAAATTTCATCAAACACAACTAGAAGTAGTGGTGCTTGTGAAGCTGTTGTCGGATTGTGTCCTTGTCACTGCACTCGTGACTTAGTGGCTGCCTTAGGTGCTTTCATTGAACTGAGGGAATTGGATGAACATCTGTGTGGGGTGAGGGTTCTTTCTGGCTGGGGGAATAAAGCATTTAGCAATAAAGCACGTGTCAGAGATTTTGCGTCCCTGTGTACAGCAGGTGGAGTACAGGAGAACGGAACATTTCAAAAGTTGGGAAAAGCAACAGATAATCCTAAAATGTCTTGATGTCTTTAGTTACATGTGGGGATAATTTCCACTGCTGCATTTGTTTGCATGCTTTGGAAATGACAGTTGGGTAGAATATTGAGTTTTACAATGAATCCTTCAAGAACCCTCTTGAAACATTTTAAACTAGAGGTATAAAATAATAGCAAAGAATGAAGTACTGTGTTACTAAAATGAAAATTAGAATAGGACATCATCTTGGCTTTTATTAGACTTTTGTCAAAAAGATAGCGACACTGACCACCCCTCAGTATAGCATGAACAACAACAACATATAGCTCGCAAACACAGACACAGGACACTCAAAGAATCCTAAATATAAATCTACAGGAATTCCTTGTGCCCAAGATCAAGGTTGATCATGGCAGAAATTATGAGCATTTGCAATTTAATGTTTTTCAATTTTAAAAGAAAGCTAGATGGAGAGATGACCGAGAGGGAACGCCAGTCCTACTTTTAGTTGTATCTGTTCAATGTCCTGCTCCCAGGTGATGAGATGATAACTGTGGCTCATGGAGGGCAGAAACAAATGCAGCTGTACAGCTCTCTGTAGATGTTTTCAAGCATGTTCCACTCCTGACCACACCCAAATCAGTGATGTCTGAGCCATTAAAAGCTGACTGAAAACACCTGCATGCATTATCAGCCATTATGTCAGTATGCTTGCGTACTAAATGGGTTGCATCTGAGGCTATTTCAATACCTGTTATTATACCAATTTCTCTGGAAATTTCAGATGGCCAAGTAAACCAGGAGCAGCCCAGTAGATTTCAATGCCATTAGCCGCCCTGCTCAATAATCATCTTCATTTGCTAAGAAAACAAACTGGGGCCAGATGGCGAGGCTGATGAGTGTTCATCGATCTGGGGTCCCTCTTGCATAGTTGCTTAATTTTGGAAATGGAGGGGATGGACCTCTGAAGGTTGAGGAGGGAAACACTGGGGCAGATGTGACTTCCCTCCTCAATGCTGAGTGCAACACTCAAAATGTGAATGGTATATGAGCTATGGAGCAGCCCTAGAAGTATGAAACAGCCCCACTAGTGAACCTATGTTCACTTTAGTTATTTTTGTACCTGGTGCCAGTGGGATGGTTAAGCCTGTGTGATAATTAACTTCTCATTGAGCTATGATATGAATATTTTAAGAATAACCTTCAATTGAGTGCACTTTGATCTATTAAAACATGCAAATAATGTTTTATTAGTCTCAAAGATGTATTTGATAAGTCACATCTGCTAATTAAAGTAGTGTTTGATGAGCTCTTAATTCTTAGGAAGAGGAGATTGATCCTTCATTTAATGCTATTATTCAAGTAAGATTTAACCTACAGGCAGTGGTAATGTTACCTCTGGGACTTTCAGGTCTGACTGGACTTATTTGTTTTTATAAAATAAACATTTTTTTTCAAAACGGTTACTTATTGTTAAAAATATTTAAGCCCAACACAAATTTGATTTAAAGAAAAGCGTGCTTCATAATGAAGTCATTACCTTGGCACTGTAATACCACAGAAATTTTTTATTTAATTCTTTTTTCCTTTTATGTTTCATTAGATAAGATTTTGGAATTAAAAGCGAGCAGCAATTTCATCTGGATTTGACCTGAGTGACCCTGCTACTTAGGCTGAGATATTAGTCTCACATCCCTGAGAGAGAGGCAGCTTATTAAAAACAACCATTCATTACCATAAGACATAGCAAAGCAGTTGGCTTCCTAATCTTTGGAAGCTCCAGATGGATATCTTTCCATGGCCTAAAAGCTATTATGTACAGCGCAGCAAAATGCAGCATTTCCTTGACAGAAAAAAAAAAGAAGCTGGCAGTTGGTGCTGATTTTTAGCTGATGTTTTGGCCAAATAACTATTGTCTCTGTGAAATCTTGTTTAGTCACGCTGTGACTGCCCTGTACGAGCAGGAAAATAGCTGTTGTATATTGGTGGCTGTGAGGGGAAGCGGCAAAGCAGAGAAGAGACAGATGGTGTCAGGATCAGAGCTGCACACATTAAGTCAAAGTTAACCGAAACAACATGCTTTGCAGATAGGTAATATTAACTTTCAGAATGAAAGTGATTTTAAAAATTTGATTTCAACCACATGAACAACTGACCAAGGGCATTAGAGAAACTGAATCCATGCCAGGATTTGACGAATGCAGAAAAGCAATAAGAGACGCTTGCTGAATACCAATTGATCTACTTACAAAGTGATGGTGAGTGCCATCTAGAAAAGCTGGCATGCATGGCTTCAACTCTACTGTTCACAAAGGACTGTGAAACATATTGAGCTGATTATGCTGCTGATTAGTTAGCAGGAAGAGAGAAAAACATCTTCATTTTTTTCCTATCAGAAAAAAAAATGAAGATGGCCTCCTTTCTTAACAACTGACTTTGTATCTGACTCCGTGTCTCTGACACAACCAGTCAAACTTTAACTATGAATGTCACTTAAGTACCTCCAAAATTATAGAAGAGCAGACTGCACTCTGTCAAAAGATATTGGAGAAGATATTGTTGAAAAAAAAGGTTCTTCATATCTATTCATATCAACATATCATATCATATTTAGCCAACTGTTACTTACAGACATACCTTCTCATGTTTGAGATTTATATACAAATTGTTTAATAAACAGGATATATCTGTAATGAATACAATGACACAAAATAGTCTACAAAACAAACAAACAACAACAACAACAAAAAAACAGCCACAAGTCTTGTACTTTAATATTTAGGCAGGTAAAAATACTTTAAAGGTAAGCCAGCATAAATAACATCTTGATACTTGTGTGCAAGTTAAAGCATCAGAGGCATCAAATGACACACAAAAAGAAAGCAATTAAAAAAAACTTACTTGCATTGTTTAGAAAGCTTTAACAAATCTTGAGTGCCCAAATAAAATTGCGATCACGGGTTAAGTTGTTCATTTCTTTTGTTTTACATTTGTTTAAAAGAAATTATTTGCTTAAATTAATAATATGGGGGAATTTTATGGATGGTTGTTCTTGACTTTTGCCTGTACATTGAAGTTTTCACTGGTGGATGAGAGGGTCAAGCCCCTGCAGCATTGGGCCAGAGTCCTGAATGTTGTTTTCTCTTATGCACCAAATGATAGTTCAGAGTAAGAAGCCTGCTCGGAGTGGCTAAGTGGGGTGATTGAGGGTACTCTATCCTGTGACTCCGTCATCCTACTGGGAGGCATCAGCACTCATGTCGGCAATGACAGTGAGACCTGGAGGGTCATTATTGAGAGGAACGGCCTGAACCCAAGCGGCCCAGTCAGTGAGATCTTCAACTCCTACGTCCAGCAGAACTTCAATAGCATTCCTAGGAAGACTGAGGATACTGAGTCCCAATGGACCATGATCCACATCTCCATTGTTAAGGAGAGCTGAGCAGAGCTGTGGCTGCAAGGTGGTTGGTGCCTGTAGTGGTGGTAAACTTTGAACAAGATGGTGGTGACTGGAAGTAAAAAGAGTCATCAAGTTGAAGAAGAAGCCCTATCAGGCTTGGTTAGTCTGTGGGAGGCAGCTGATGGGTAAAGGCAGGCCAAGCGGCACGTGGCTTGGATGGTGGTGAAGCCATGGAAAAAGACCTTCAGATTGCCTCAAAGTGACTCAGGCAAACCACCAGGTGACTCAGAAGAGGAAAGCAGTGCTCTGCTCACACGATGTATAATTCAGGTGGGGTACTGCTGACTTCAACTGTGGATTTAGTTAGATAGTCGAACGGATATTTTGAGGACCTCGTTAATCCCAGTGATACACCTTCTGTGGTGGAAGCAGAGTCTGGGGGTGACTCACATATCATTAGGGGTGAGGTCATTGTGATAGTTAAACAACTCCTTGCTGGCAGGGTCCCTGGCAGTGAGTTCCTGAGGGCTCTGGATGCTGTAGGCTGTCTTGTGTGACATCCCTCTGTAACGCCACATGGAGATTTGGGGCAGTGCCATTGGACTGGCATAGTGGGGTGCATCCCTCGGGGTATCCCGTTGGGGGGTGCTGCAGGAGCATGGGGTGTCTGGATTGTTGTTACGGGCCATTCAGTTAATGTACAACTGCAGCGAGGCCTTGGTTCAACAATGAATCAGACTTATTTTTGGTGGGTGTTGGACTCCACCAGGGCTGTCCCCTTTTTTTTACAGATTCTGTTCATAGTTTTTATGGACATAATTTCTAGGCATAGCCAGGTGCCGGAAGGCTTCCACCTTCAGAATCTCATCTCTGTTTTTTGCAAATGATGTGGTCCTGTTGGCTTCATCATGTGGTGGCCTCCAGCCAAGTGTGAAGCAAGAATTAGCACCTCTAAGTCTGAGGCCATGGTCCTCAGTCAGAAAAGGGTGGAGTGTTGACTCTGGGTCAGGGATGATTTGCTGCCCCAAGTGGAAGAATTTAAGTATCTCTGTGTCTTGTTCACAAGTGCAGCTGGAGTGATGCGAATGCTGCACTGGTCTGTCATGGTAAAGAGAGAGGTGGGCATAAAAGCGAAGCTGGTGATTTACTGGTCAATCTACATCCCTACCATCACCCATGGTCACAAGCTTTGGGTAGTGACCAAAAGAACAAGATTGTGGCTACGAGTCCCAGAAATGAGCTTCCTCCGAAGGATGGCTGGCCTCTCCCTTAGAGAAAATGTGAAGAGTGTAGTCATTCAAAAGGGGTTCAGAGCAGGGTTATTATAGTTAACGAAAATGAACGAAATAACGAAAACTGAAATTGAAAAAACATTGTCGTTAACTGAAATAAATAAAAACTATAATTAAAAGGAAAAAACGGTAACTAACTAAAACTGTATTGTGAGGTTACAAAACTAACTAAAACTAACTGAAATCATAGATAAACTTTAATTTTCTTGTCATATTTTAAAGCCTTGTGGATTGATATGAAATCAATGAAATCAGAGAAACGTGACTACTTTTCGGGTCCACGCAGTCCACAACGTTGTGATTAACCTGTTCAGTCCTTGTGCGTTTCCGGCTACTTTTCGCTTACTTTATCGGTCAGAGAATAACAACCAGGAATAATAATCAAAGCATTAATGTAAGAACTCACAATGTCAGCGAATTCCTGGAGACAGACTGCTGAAACACAAAGAGAGAGGACCAAAAAAAGTCCCAGCCGGCACCGCATATAAAACACCAGCACGACCGCAAGATAATTAACACACAAAACAGCTACACAAGCATAAATGTGGACATGAGGTGGGACACTCCCCTAGGTTGTGTACAGAGGCTGCGAAGACCCTAAGAGTCTAATTAGCAGCATCTAACCAAGCTAGCTCCAACACAAGATCAGCATCAACATCAGGATGCAGCTGGATTTGACCTTTGACTCAAT
>VUQK01044320.1:0-10060 GCA_015106715.1 Bujurquina vittata
AAATTGCTTTTAATTTAGCAGGATATATTCTTGTCCCTTAATAATGCATCTGTTTTCTTACTGTCTTATCTGTTATTCTTTGATTATATTTATGTCTACAGAATTTACACAGAATTCATTTTTTGATGTTTTTAGAATAGAACATGAAAAATAAAATCTAATCAAATCTATTTGAAAACCACATGGGACTTTATTTGCAGTTTACATAATTTCATCCCAGTAAGACTTTACAAAGTAATGTATTGAACTGTAGGCTTCTACAGTGGCACACAGTGTGTGACTAAACAATTCATCTTGTAATATTTTTTTAATCAGTTGTCATAAACCATAAGTTTGACATTTCCTCAAATTAAATCATGTTTAATTTCCAAATCTTTCACTTTTGAAAAAAAAAATTACACTTCCATAGAGCATTTCTGATGAGGCTTCAGCGAAAAGTAGATGAATAAACTGAAGGGTCAGATGCATCTCTCAGCTCTTGTGTCAGGTTAAGGACATGACTTTCAGATATTGTTCATCTGCTGAAGACAGTTTTTTGTTTTTTTTTTAAGATCCGCCACTTCTTTTGTCCTCCCCTTTTCCAGTCTCCTCGTCTTTTTTTTCTTCTAAGGACACATGCTGAGATATGCCAAGTTTTCAGCTAATGGCATAAAATACTATTTTATGCTTGCCAAATTGTATTTCTTTGACATTTTTTGTAGATCCAACTAAAGAAATTGGAACAAAAGATGCGTTTCTGCAACAGGCTGCTAGTAACAAAGTGCTTGAAGATACAGTTTAAAATGGGCACATTTTTTATGCTGAATGGTTCATAGGGCAGGGTAAAGTGGCTTAACAAAAACAAAGGCATTGTGCGTGCATGCGCGCGCACGTGCGTGTGTGTGTGTTAGTGGTCAGGTACACTGAAAATGACTTAAAATGAGTGAGAAAAAAAAAAGGCAGCCAGTATCTAAAAAACAAAACTTTGAAAAACTATAAGACAGCCTGGAGAACTATTGCTCAAGACCACTTTATTTTTTGTTTGGCTCCTTGGAAGCAATATATTAAAAAATGATGGGTTGGCTCAAGACTTTTGCACAGTAATGTACTTAAAGAAATTACAAGTAAGCTTGTCTAACAGAGTTCAGAATAAAGGTGGTCACACCAAATACTGGCTTTCAAGCTTGTGTCTTTTTGCTCTATACAGTATTGTTCTGACATGTATGTTTGCACGTTCCAATAAAATCAGTGCACCCATCTTCTATTTTGATAAATAAAAAAAAAATATATAGAAATGGCTGGCTCAAGGCTTTTGCACAATACTGCAATTGCAAAAAACACCAAAAAAAAAAAATCAACCATGACAAAAGGCTTATCATGCCAAAAAGGGTCCTAGAAAAAATGAAGACCTCATACGCCTAATATTTGTGGTTCTCAGAGTTATTCAACTAAAATTAAATGGCTGAAATAAATCAGGAGAACAGTCAGTTCTTCTGATTTATGAAAATTAGTCAGATGTGTTGTAGACGTGAAGAAAGGTGGAAGAGAACACCTGGGAAAGTGCGTCCTGTCATGTTGACCCTGCGGTTTCATCACATTACACAAGCTGCAGTGGAGTGCCACTTAATAATTGAGTGCCATTTACTTTGCTATAAATGGAAGCCAGTGAGTGATATTATTCTGGATGCATCAAGTTTCTGCTGCTACTTGGGTTTGAAGTGAAAAGGGAAAAGTGAGCTACTTTAAGTTCTCTCTAAGAAAAAAAAACGCATAAGTTATTTAAATGAGTTTTTTGAAGAAACTCTTTATATTAAGAAGGCATGATTTCCTTATTTAAAGCATTTCCTAATTCATGAAGCTGTTTAACCTCCATTTTCTAGTGACACTCAACTGTGCGGTTCTTTTTTTCTGCAGCACCTCGCATCCCTGTCGCACTTTCCCACACATTCACACCTGGACGCAGTCCAGCAGAACCACATGGAGCAGCCTTACACAAACACTATAAACTCACACTTTGCAGGAAGGTTGTAGCCACAGGTAATCTTGGCCTCTCCTGTCTCACAGCCGTTGAGGGAAGCGCACTCCTGTTTTAGCATGGGACCAGCTGCGCGGTGGATTGCTCCGTCCACTGGAAAGGAGACGACAGGAGATTTAAAAAGTTGGCCTACTTATGTGAATCCCCTGCAATCTCACTACTTACAGCAGTCAAAATGTTGTTTGAAGTCCAGCAGACACTTTTACTGGAGTCAAGGCTTAGCGCTAAAAGGACTTGGATAATGTTGGCATTAGTGGTGAATGGTTGAATTTTCAGTCTTCTGCAGGTTACTAACTTTTCACCCCTAATCCTGCTTGCATCTGTCTCTCGATATGTCAGTCTTTTTAATGGATTTTAGGGCCACTGCCTTACTTAATTACTTGATTTAATGTGTTATTAAGGACTCAGCTGACTTTGACTTTTTGGTCAATTACTCTTTATTAATTAAATTTTCATAAATCCACATAATATTCAGAAATGTGTATCTGTCTTTGATCCCCACCACATCTAAAGAGCGTGACTGTGTTCATTTCCACGAGGGCAATGATGCGGCAGAAGCAATTTTACAGATGTGCCAATTACACTTTGAGCCAGAATCTATGCGCCCCTTGCAGTCAAACACATTTCTTCAAAGTTCATTTTGATACAGTTTTATTATTATTATTATTTGCAGCATTATGAAACATTACTGTGCCTAATTCATATTTCAAAGAAAAATAGCAGATTTAAATAAATGACCCTCAAAATCATGCAAAGCAACATTCCTCCCATGAATCACTCTTTTGAGCAAACACACTGAATTTATGGCTTTAATACAGAGACAGTATAAAAGTATTTGTGATTTTCTGTGATTTGATTGACTCATTGATCACTGATCAGCTGGGGAATGTTGAGGTAGTTGAATAAGAAGAAATAGCTGCAGGTCCAACCCAGTCTTCCAGAAATTACATTTTTCAGCAGCCAGTTCCTTTTGTGCTGTTTTGTAATTTCTTTTGTGAAACCGTTCAAGTATTTTATGTGCTTATTTGAAGATTGGTGAAAGGAAATTAAAGAGCATACGAGATTAGAAATTATGTACTTGAACAAGGGACATTGTGGTTCACAGGCTTTAGCTTAACAACCGAGGCCAGCAGAGCACCCACGGCTGTTTTTTAATGAAAATAAAACACCATGTTCACTGAAAACATATTTAATTTGTTTGAATAATGTTGAAAAATGAACGACTAATGCCGTTTTATGCTTTTTGATGGTTTTGCGGAAGCCACAGCACTCAGTTAGGGGGAAAGATCGTGGTTCTGCTCAGAGAAAAGTCCACAATGAGGACAAGCACGAGTAAAGAAATGATCACTTTATTTATATTTAACCAAAACCACCTCAACATTTTCCCCATCCATTCAAAAATGTAGCTTTGTTTGCTTAAACTTAAACACCAGGGTCCCATTTCAAATTGGTGATTTCTCTTGGTCTCGACTGCCTTCATAGGACTTCCATGAGATGCGTAACTGTACTTCATATTTTGAACAAAAAATCACCACTCAACAAGCTCCTGACAGATATTAAGTATTCCTGTAAATAAACACACAAAATTAAGGATATATAATCACTGGTCACTTCCGGTAACAAATACCTGCTCAACTGTTCAACTGCCAATCACATGTCAACAACTCAGTGCATTTTGTTCAAACTGAGCATCAGGGTGGGCAAGAAAGGTCATTTAAGTGACTATGAACGTGCCAGACAGGCTGGTATCTCAGAAACTGCTGATATACTGAGTTTTCCCACAGGTTTACTGAGAATGGTCTGAAAAAGAGAAAATATCGAGTGAGCAGCAGTTCTCTGCTGCCTTGTTGATGTCTGAGGAGAATGGGCAGACCGTTTCAAGCTGATAGTAAAGCAACAGTAAGTCAAATATCCATTCCTTACAACAAAGGTATGCAGAAGAGCATCTGTTATGAAAGAACAGATGGACCACAGCAACAGAAGACCACACTGGGTGCCATTCCTGTCAGCTAAGAACAGAAACCTAAGACTAGAGTTTGTGTGGCACACCAAAAATGGACATGACAAGATTGGAAAAACATTGTCTGGTCTGATGAATCTTGATTTTTGCTGCAACATTCAGACGGTAGGGTCAGAATTTGATGTAAAAACAAGAAATCACGGATCTATGCTGCCATGCATCAACAGCTCAGGTTGTTGGTGATTGTGGTGTAATGGTGTGGGGGTATTTTTATTTATTTTTGGCACACTCGGGGCCCCTTACTGCCAGTCGAGTGTATAAAGCCCAGCATGTCATCGGGGACACAATGTACTTCAAATAGCCCGCTGTCTGTGGACTTCCGGTAACAATTACCGCAATAAGGCTATGTTGCATGTGAAGCCAAATTTCTCAACTTTCAGAAACTGTTAAAATCGTTCTGATAACAGTACAAACAGTCGCGTATTTACGGTAATTCAAAGTGTGTTTGATCAGAAGTCTCAGCGGTGATACGCTCCTTGTTAACCAGCTGTTCACGGCAGGTCACGGCAGGTCGCAGGTGCATCAGCAGTGATCGCCCGGTGTTAACCCTATAACACCGGGCGATCACATCACAGCCCATCTGAGGATTTTTGCTCGTTGTTACTACAGCGTATCCATCTTCTAATGGCTGCTTCCAGCAGGATAACACACTATGTCACAAAGCTCAAATCATCTAAAACTGGGTTCCTGAACATGAAAATAAGTTTGCAGTACTCAAATGCAGCATCTGCTTTTTTCTTAATAAAAAGTCTGCAATACAACACCTGTGGCAATAACACTGTGATACACGAGCACTTTTATTATTTTTTTAAATGCAGCAAGTGGACTGTATAGCCTTGAGTAAAAGAAGTGCTTTTTGACCCAAGTACTGCCCTGCTCTCGCTCTCACAAACCATAAAGCTACAATGATGTTTTAGAGACAGTGAAATGAAAGACAACGTTTTTCTGGAGTTAATAACCAGTATCATGATTACTGTAACTCCAACTGAAAACGTTGCCAATGAATAACATAATTACGTCATAAGATAACATAAATGAGCCACACCACCAGTCCAATAAACTTGAAAATGTACAAAAATAATCTTTTAAACTCCTAACAACATGGATGATTGTGTCTTGTGGTGCTTTGTGTGTGTCTGTGCGTGTGTGTGCGTGTGTGCGTGTGCGCGTGTGTGTGTGTGCGCATGTATGGCTGGTCCTGGGTTTGGGGCTTGTTGTGCCTCACCCCTTGTGGGATATGTTTGCTCCTCACTGGTCATTGCTGCCCACCCGGAAGGTGGGCACTCAGTGGTTCTGGGGCACAAGGTTGAGTTTTTTGGTGTGGTTGTTGACCCACTTTCCTTGGGGGTTGTAGTTCATGTGGGCGTGGGTCACTTCTGCGTGCGGGGGGGGGACTTGGGCCTTGGGACCCTTCCTTGGCTCGTGCAGGGAAGATTGGCCTCTGGTGGGGTCGTCGCCCGTCGTCACTGGATCTCCTTGACTTTTGCCGTTTGGCCCTGGGAACCCCAGCTGGGACCTCCCTCCTCCTACTCTGGGGTTAGGCACACGGTTGTCATCGGGATGTGTGGTCTCGGGTCTTCAGTGCTCATATGGTTTGTTTTTTAGTTTGTTTTACACAACCACTGCTCACGTGTAAGACTAAAATGAGTTGCCAGAAACATATTAAAATGAAAGAAATGTGTATGCAGACTAATGGTGAGCTTAATGTGCTATAAATCTCAAGGTTTGATTCTAGAAAACGTAGTTGCAGGCGGCCGCCCTCCTTGCAGCGATTTCAGCAGCATGCTATTTTCTACTTCTACTTCACTATTTTGGAAAAATATGGACCTTTCACTACATTTATTTTAGAGTGCAGCTGAGATTATTAATAAATATTATTTATATGAATTATGAATATAAAGACAAACAATCCAGTTTAAAAACAGAGCAAGATAAACAGCGATACTATAAAAGTAATAACCAAAACGGGAAAAATGTCCATCCATACAATCCATTGCTTATCCAATTCAGGGATGAGAATGTGGGGATGGGCGTGTGGAAGGAGGACTGGTACACCCTGGACAGGCTGCCATTTAAACATGTGCACCATGATGCTTGTCACCACTTACTCAGAATGGTTTAATAGCATCAGTCCATATGCCAGAGCTCAGCACATTGGCCCGTGGTTCTTATCTGTCTCTCTGCGTACAGACCAGCTGTTACAGTGGTGTACTTTGCTAAACTGAGCAGCTCCAGGCGGGGGTCTGGTGTTATCTGAACGTTACTGTGTTAAGCTGGAGGGGATGGCACATTCTAGAGAGGTTGCCAGTAAATACGTAAACATTTAAACACGTGCCTGTGTTAAATATGTGAATACTGTTCATACCGTAAATCAAAAGCATCCCTTTCGTTTAACTTTCAGCAACTTTTGTAAGAACGATGCACTGCTTTTCTACAATATCAGATCTAAAGTTTGGAATTAAAATTAACCCAAAATAAGACACATCTGTCAAAAATGGACTTGTCACAGCACTGTGATAGTTGTCAGCACTGATTCAAAATAGTTCAATAGCATCAATCCATATGCCAGAGCTCAGCACATTGGCCTGTGGTTCTTATCTGTCTCTCTGCGTACAGACCAGCTGTTACAGCGGTGTGTTTCACCAAACTGAGTAGCTCCAGGCGGGGGTCTGGTGTTATCTGAACGTTATTGTGTTAAGTTGGCATATCACATGCGGCGCTGAGCTGTGGTGTGCCATGTCATGCTGTGCCATGTTGAACTGGGCCACGCTGTGAGCAAAGCACAAGTGCGAGGGTGTGACAAACAAGTTCTGAACAGTGGCTACCTCCTCAGGGTGCACAGAAACGAGCTTAGATATATGTGTGTATGCGCATGTGAGTGATATACTGTGTGTGTATATCCTTGTCAAAGCATATGTGCAGCTGTGGACACTATTTATGAGTGTATTTTAAAGTGTACGTGTGCCGTTTGTGCGATGAGAGTCCTTGAGGTGACACAAAAATACGCTGCACACTAACTTTGAAGCAGGCCAACTCTCAAACAGAGAACAAGTGTGATAAGATGAAGAAATGGAAAGGAGAAGGAGGGAGGGGAATAAGCAAGAGCAGCAGATGTAAAAATAGTCTGGAGGGAGAAAGAAACAAGCAAGAAAAACAGAATCAAAAAAAGAAACGGAACTCAATTGGAAACTAAACCAACAATAGCTTTTGTTTTGTTTCATGCTGCATATTTGACAGATACATAAATGTGTGTGTTCATGTGTGTATGTGTCTACTAGTGCCAACTGGCCTTTTTCCCCTCCAGTCTTCATGAGTGGACTGTATAGCCTTGAGCAAAAGAAGTGCTTTTTGACCCAAGTACTGCCCTGCTCTCGCTCTCACACAGCTGCAATACAAGCTTGCGAATGGAGGTGAAAAACATCCACTGTGAGGCTTGCACATACACACACGTTCGCACACAGAGCTACACACTCTAGAGCACATATGCATGAGTGCACATACATCTTTAAATACAGCTGAATGCCAAAATTAAGGAACACGTGTCCTGCCACAGAAACACTGTTTGGAAAACATTTAATTTGGGAATTTAATGTGACCACAAAGGACGGAAAACTGCTGATTCCCGCTTGTTACTATGACCCGTACATCGGGTGCAAGGCCAAAGGGGT
The DNA here is from genome assembly GCA_015106715.1 of Bujurquina vittata. Lineage (NCBI taxonomy): Eukaryota > Metazoa > Chordata > Actinopteri > Cichliformes > Cichlidae > Bujurquina > Bujurquina vittata. The sequence continues at coordinate 7,703 of VUQK01044320.1, forward strand.
TGCTGAAATCTGATTTTAGATCCCTGGTGCTAAGGTGTTAGCCTATTACTGGCATGGATGAATGACTGAACAGGCCTTCTGAGTTCAAGTCCCCTGAACTAAAGCCTCTGTATGAAGTGACCAATCACAGTCTTATTTGGAGAGTCACACAGGGACACAACCCAACCAAAGAGGAATGAAAAATGCCCACAGAGACACACAAAAGATTACTTTTTAATTCCAGAAGCCAGCACTTCCTCTCTTTTTAGCTGCAAATAAGATCATTTCAATTACACACTCAACATATTTGCTTTCACATGAATCTTGCTTTGTGCATTTAGCACAAGGCGGCTTTGATATTGTCGTGTTTCAATTATATTGCTCCTTGTCAAATGGAGATGAGAGAAGTAGAGGTAGAAAAAAAGTTCTCTCTCGCTCCCTCTCTCTCTCCCTGGAAATAGCTTGAACCTGGTGAGTATGGTTAATAAATATCCATATACCTATTTATCCACTCCATGACTCCCACCTTTTTAACACAGAGAAGCTATCCCTTTCACGGCACTCACTGAACACAGACTATGTTAGCTTTCTCTCAGTCTACAGTAACTTCTGACTCCGTGGGAGCTGGTGTAATAGCCCAGCATGAGCACTGCATGCTACTGAGTAGATTCAGACACTGTTCTGTCACTTGAATGCTGCCAGAAATATGAAGGGGGGATTCATGAGCAGAGGGGAAGCATATGAAAGATGTGCTTGAAGCAAAGCTGCTCCTGCAGTACCTTTTTAATGCCGACACCTTTACAGTATGTAAAGGATTGTGAGCACCAACACTGCACTACTAAATATTAGCAGGTTTGTTGCGTTACTGCATCCTTTTTTCAGTGACGTTCCAATAGCATTACTATTGACCAGCATCTATAAAGCCTGGTTTTAGCAAACCATAACATCAGTCAGGTGGTCAGCCCAGCTCACTTCCCTTTCATCGTATTTTAACACAAGGGGTAAAAACCCTACGTTCATCCCACTTTCTAAATCAAAGGACACAGGTTGGGTTGTAGATGGCACACTGACATGGCCCAGAATCAGAAAACAAGTGTTTGAATTTTGTTTGGGAAAGCCTTTTGAGCACTTTCATTTTACTTTGTATCGTGACTTTACCTCTTCTTTAGCTCTTTGATTAAGATTAGGCACTAAAACTACTTGGTTACTGCCTAAAAAAGGAGGATAGGTAGTACCTACTGTAGTGGGAGTAATCTACCAATGGGAAGGTCAGTTCCCTGGTGATCCTTGGATCTTCCAGGCTACATGTTGAAAGACATGTAGCCTGTATTATTAAAAATAATGGCAGCCACCAGTGCTACCCCTCAGCCTCCCTTAATGGGGTGCATTTGAGCCATATTAACTTTATTCACTGTATCATTGCAAAAGCAAATAGCTATGTAACAACCAGGAATAAGAAATGCAAAAATCATCATAAATATAAATTACTGAAAAATATTGTCACTTTCTGTGATTGTATTGTTATGGTAAGAACTACAGTTGGACATTTATGGCCACAGAGATTGCTCACTAATATTCTACTCAACTCAGTAACATGTTAGCTTTCATATGTTATTTGCCCTGGAAATAACATTGACAGCTGAGTTACTAGAGTGACTAATTAGATGAGCTATTTACACCCAGCAAATTCTCAGACCCATTTTACCCAAGCCAAAAAGCTTGGTTTTTCATGCCATTTTTGCTGGGTGGTCATAAAATTAAAATACAAATTACTAGTGCATTAGCTGTGTGATATTTGACCTCAAACATGCAACATGGTCTTCATCACAAAAAAATACTGAAAAAGGTTGACAACACTGAAGGTTCTTGGCATGTCAGAGGTGATATATATCAGTGTGTGTGCAATAATTGCCACCACAGTGCTTTGTGGACTTTAAATGACCAAGCAGCAATTGTTGTTACCGTTTCACATTTTTTGCCAGATTTCAACTATACTGTTGATTGTAACTGACATGCTTATTAGTGAAAGCAGGAACATAAAAAAATATGTCCTTCCAACCCCAGAAGGTGCTGTTACTTTCTAGACCTTAAGAAAAAAAAAGCTTCTCTTCCGGGGACCCTGCACTATGAGTTTGAGACCATCTCTTTCCCCCCGGCCCATCATAATGTTTTATTGGCAAAACTAAGTAACCTTCACAGTTACTTAAAATCCCAGAATTTATGTGTCACAGCAGCCACAAATGCTTATCAATGCAAAAAATAATAATAATAAAATTATATATATATATATATATATATATATATATATATATATATATATATATATATATAAATACATATACAAACACACACACACACTTTTCATAAAAAAAAAAAAAA
>VUQK01044320.1:19398-58087 GCA_015106715.1 Bujurquina vittata
GGTGTTTATCAGTTAAGGTGGCGTCTGTGTGTTTGTGTGTGTGTGTGTGTGTGTGTGTGTGTAGACACTGAGGACTTCCAACAAATCATTTCAGGCAAGCAGATGCATGGTTATAAACTGACATATGAATGCACATACACGCAAATATACAGACATGCAGGTGCGCCACTTGATACTTCACCACAGAGACTGCAAAGAAAAAGAGCTGCATGCAGACTAACATACAAATAGGAAGGTTAAAAATGGCAGTGAGTGAGCTGGTCTGAAAGACTAAAGCTGCTCGGCCAAATGAAGACAAAGAAAACGACCACAGGCAAATGCACCAGCACCAAAATTTGCAAGCATTAACACACACACACACACACACACACACACACACGTTGAGTAAGGTGCGTGTGCACATGTTTTAGTGAGTCTGGCTACTGCATTAGTAGTACAGATTTATTGCCATTATCGATTAACCACGGACGTCAAACATCACCCACTCGCAGAAAAGCACTGAGTCAACAATACACTGAAAAATGTTTATTTCCACAGCCACTCCACACCCATAAATTACAAACTATTGACTTCACACCTGCAAACACGTAAAAAGAACAGACACACACATACACCCTCACACACCGAGCAGCATGCAAAAGCACCTTGAACACCTGCCACAACAAAGAGCTACCTGCTACCATACACAAAGAAAAATATAGACAGTCACCACACATGGGACATAAAACACTCACCAACACACACACACACGCACACACACACACACATGCGCTTTTTGGCCCGTAAATTACACTGCATCATCTGATTAAAAGAAGTGCGACAATTTTAAATTATTTGGTGTCCACAGATGACCATTTGCACCACAAAGCTGTGCCATTAATAACAGCTGAGGCCTGTGAGTATCTTGGCAAGCACACAAACATAGATGACCAAAGGATCAGACAGGTGGTAACTTACCTCCACCTCCACCGAGCAGAGTGTTGTTGGCTAAAAGAGAGATAAGAAAGAAGAAATGATTGTGAATACAACCGAAGTGTAATTAATAAGGCTTAAACTGTCACAGCAAGCAATAATTAAAAAAATAGGAGGACAGAAAACTAATTAAATTAAGTAAAAATATCTGTAGTGTATATATGGCTAGAATGCCATTTATATTTATATGGCCATGCAATACTTGTTTTGCTTTTACTTTAAGCTGAAAATAATATTTGAAATTTGGACTCAAGAACAAGACATTAGAAGATGCAACAAGATGCAAGTTTTTTTCTTATCTTCACTTTTTATCATATTAAAAGACTTCCATATCCTCCACTGCAACCTAAATGAAATGATAATGAAGCCAAAACAATGAAATAAAGTGATTGATTCTGGTGACTGATAGAACCAGCTAACTTTTTTTTTCAAACAGAATAAATATCTGACAGAACAATAACAAAAATACCCATGAGTTGCAGTCCTTATCACATCTAATATAAAATGTTACACAGGTCTCTGATGAATAGTGCAATCATTTTCTCATTATATCCAGTTGATATCAAACTCCAGCTTCTCCAATGTGCAGATTTCATTTTTTTTCCATTGTGATTATTCAGTTATTTTAATTGCCAGTGGTCAGAGAAGAATTCTTCAAGTTGACAGGAATGCAGCAGTAATTTGTTACAGTTGTTACAACCAAGGTATGCAGAAGAGCATTTGCGGATGGTCTACAGCAGCAGAAGACCACGGCAGTCCAGGCTAGTGTTGGGGGCTGTAATGATGTCTTTGGGCCCTTAACTAACAACTGACCGTGTCCACTCTTTATGACCACAGAATAACACACCATGTCACAAAGGTCACAATGATTCTGAACTCAAATAGCCTCCACAGTCACCAGATCTCAGTAGAGCACCTTTGGGATGTGGTGGAACAGGAGATTCACAACTCCGTTGACAAATTTGCAGCAACTGTGTGATGCTGTGCTGTTTCCATCTATGCTGCATCTATGCTATGAAGAATTACGACAGTTCTGGAGGCAAAATGGGGTCCTTCCCAGCATTAGCAAGGTGTACCAAATAATCTGGGTCATGAGTGTATGTTGACACATGTGAGCTTGTAACACTGCCTATATGGTGTTTGTTTCAGGTGATGCAACAGTTACTTTAAAAGAGAACGGTCTCTGTTTCCAGCCTCAGTTCTGCTGGTTCAGTTTTCACTGTACAAGTCTGAAAATGGAACAACCGGATGTTTCAGTGCACTCAAGTGTACTTACACATCTTCATTCAAAGTGGCAAGACAGAGCTCACACACGTCAGTATATATTTTCATTAGAACAAGTATGACAGGGCGAGTAGAAAATAAGGAAATTCACTCTAAACTATCTCTCATTATACTGTATAACCCGAACAACTGTAAATTTTTACACTTTGTAGATGGATGTGATGTCTAGATGATACTACAATCAAAAAAAGTAACAAAATGAGACAAGCATGCCTCGCAGTGCAAGTGCTTGTTGACATTATAAACAGGCTTCTGTGTGCAAACATAAAAGTCTTTGGTGAGTTGATGCTTCACCTTGTGAGTAGTGCATTGGGGAAAAAAAAGTTTAGGCCTGCTCACAATGATATTATAAAGCTTCAGCTTTTCATGTCATATTCTTGGGTTCCATTAAGAAAAATAAAATAATCATTCAGCTACTTGCAGTACAGCCACAGTAATATGCCACAGCTTATGAAAATCTTGCCTCCTAATTTCAATTCAAGTTCTATAACTGAACCATCGTTAAAATAAATTGAAAAATAAGGGGGGGAAAGGTGTTTCCACATTTGCCCTTCTGGGGGAAAAATAAAAAAACATAAAAATTTCATTGGTGTCAGCATTTCTTCACACGAGTGGCTCTCAGTTTGTGTCTTCAGGGCTTACAGTTCTGTTACTTTTTTCCCAGCTGGTAAGTTAATTGCATCCACGTGGCATTGCAGGTGTAACTCGGTCACTGATTAGATGGATAGAATGAGAACCAGCAGGCTCGGAGTCCCGTCAGTGAGGGCTGAGAAACACAGCGCAATATGAACGAGTAACTTCACGGCCCGCAAAGCTAATGAATAAACTCACGCTGAGGCTACAGTCCAAAGAATAATAAGCAACTCTGTGAGAAGAAATAAACAGGCACTGTGGTTCAATTTGTCTTTTAGCTCTGAAAAAGGCAATCATACAGCACCTTCCAACCTGGATAACAAGGAGGTGACTGTAACTTAAACAAACGAAGCATATAATGAGCTCTTTTTGCAGCAAGTTAAATGTTGAATAGATGCTGGTAGCGTGGTTGGACAGTGTGTTCCAAATCATTCCCTACTCAAATCAAGTCACTGCACATGCTTGTAAGTGTAAATTGCTGGCAGGGTGATAATGCTGGCTGTGGCTGCTTTTGACATATGTGACACCCAAGTGTTTTTCTCACCCGCATATCCATAAACGTGTGGACTCAGCAGTGTTAGCCTGAGGACATCTGCACCGCTTCCAGGAAACCGCACTATAAACTCATACTGCTGCTCATGTATCCAATTTTGGTTGCCGTCAACATGTTAGGATAATCTGATAAGCACATAATCATTCTGCGAGGGACAATTTCAAAGTTACGTATGAACACACAGGGGACATCTCTCATTTTAGCTAATCCTTGCCAGTAGGCATTGTGCCAACTGGGTATGCACTGAGACTGTACATGAAGCAACTTGGTTTTTAGAGGGGGAGGAAAAGAAGCTAAATCCCACAGATGTCTTTCCTTCTCGAGGATTCTCTAGTCTTCACTGTTTTCACCCTTCTCCATTGGCTCATTAATTGTAAATACCACTTAATTTCACTCTTTAAACAGAACACACTTCCCTGTATATGTCTCACTAATATCTCCCAAAGTGACTCTCTATGTTCTCTGGAAAGCCTTCTTAGGAAGAAAGGAGTTTAATGTGACAGTGTGAGACTGTCTCAGGTGCACAGCTTGTCTAAGAACTGATAGATCGAATGATGAACCTGAATGAAGCTTGTTCAGATGGAAAACCTCAGACAGATAAATTGTCTCCATTAAGTCACCCATTCATCATGTGCTGATTAGCTGCAGACTGTACATAAGGCTTATATAACACACTAGGCCTTGTTAGCACTTGTCTGTGTTTACTAACTCGCCCCAGGACATATGAAGTCTGGAAATGGTGAAAAGCTTCCTTTCTAAAGAAAGACAAATCAGCCTGAAGGAGACAGACTGTAGCTCTGACATGGAGTGCTGGACCAAAACCACATCTGTGGTGTGCTGCTGGTGGTGAACTGAACTGGTGGCCCAACTGAAACATCAGGATTACCTGGACTAACTGATTTAGTTTAGCAACAGTGGAAACTTTATTACACTTCTTTTAGGCTGATTTGGTAAACTTGTTAGCAAAACACTGAGCAGTTGCAAATCAAAACAATTATTTATAATTCATGTTTGTTTCCACACTTTTGAATCCAAGTCCAATATTTACTGACTTTAATGTATTTCTAACCAATTCCTGGATAAGTACCTGACTGTATAGCCGCTAAATGCTGCACTATCATCACCTGGAAGTTTGTAAACAAGCAAAGGACAGCGGTGTTGTAGTCAAAACCAATGCAATGAAAGCACGGTCGGTCAACAAAAACTGTAGTGTGCAATTCCAAGAGTTTCAACTCCCACCAAGGTGTACCTTTACTGCATGTCATTTCCTGTTATGTACCCACATTTCCTATTGGTCTCTGCAGCTATCTGCAGCTATCAAATAAAAAGGCAAAATGAGCAAAAACATCTTTAACAGCAAAGCAACTGCAAATGCTTTGCAGGTTTATCATTATGAGAGACTTGTTTCACATTATAATTTGATATATTGAGGATATGAAAGCACTGATTTTATAGGCTTTAGAAATTGTCTTTCTGACTGACTTCAGTAAGGGGTAAATTGGTTGCTAGGAAACTGACAGTTTTGGGAACCAAATCCTATTACACTCAACTATAGATATTACTTCAACTTCATTAGGTGTGCATATGCTGAAATATAATTCAATTCAAATTTATTTATATAGTACTAAATGACAACAACAGTTGCCTCAAGGAGCTTTATACTGTAAGGTTAAGACCTACAATAATACAGAGAAACAATCATACAACCTCCTATGAGTAAGCACTTGACGACAGTGAGAAGGAAAAACTCCCTTTTAACAGGATCAAACAGGCAGCAGAACCAGGCTTAGGGAGGGGCAGCCATATATCGGTTGGCTAATGATTAAATGCAGAGTGGGGTATAAACAAAGAGAGAGTGAAATTGGCCCAGCAGCCTAGGCCTATTGCAGCATAACTAAGGACCCGTTTACACAAGAACAACCCAGTGGAAACTATATTGTTTTTCAATTTTTGTTTTAGAAAAGTAACGCGCTCAGACAAACTATGTAGTTCATCGTCAAATGATCCAGCTCCAACTATAAGCTTTATCAAAAAGGAAAGTTTTAAGCCTGTCCTTGAGAATAGAGAGGGTGTCTGTCTCCCAAATCCAGACAGGGAACTTGTTCCACAGAAGAGGGGCCTGAAAGCTGAAGGCTCTGTCTCCCATGCTACTTTTAAATACCCTAGGATCCACAAGTAAATCAGTAGTCTGAGAGCAAAGTGCTCTGTTGGGGTGTTATGATACTACAGCCAAGAAAAACAACCTCAGTTTGATCTAAATTTAAAAGCAGGAAATTGGAGGTCATCCAGGTCTTTATGTCTTTAGGACATTCCTGAAGTTTATCTATAAATGTCATCATTTATAGATAAAGCTGAGTATCATATACATGGCAATGAAAATGCATGATATTCCTTCTAATAATACTGCCTAAAGGAAGCATGTATAATGTAAATAGAATAGTCCTAGAATGGAACCCTGAGGAACCCCATAATTAACTTTAGTGTGTGAAGAAGGCTCCCCATTTACATTAACAAATTTGAGTCTATTAGATAGATAACCACTGCAGTGCAGTACCTTTAATACCTATGGCATGTTCTAATCTCTGTAATAAAATATTATGGTCAAACGTATTGAACGCTGGTCTAACAGGACAAGCACAGAGATGAGACCAGTGTCAGAGGCCATATGATTTGTAACTGGCATTTGTAACCTTCACTAATGCTGTTTGTGTACTGTGATGATTTCTGAATCCTGACTTTCCTCTGCAGCAGATCAGTTAGCTGTTTTACAACTACACTTTCAAAAGAATTTAAGATGAAAGGAATGTTGTAGACTCGCCTATAATTAGCTGCGTCAGGTGATGGGTTTTTAAGTAATGGGTAAATTACTGCCATCTTAACGACCTTTGGTACATAGTCCATTAATAGAGATAGAGTCATCATATTTAAGATTGAAGCAGGAAGTCTTGTAGGAATGGGTCTAATAAACATGTTGAAAGATCAATCGGATTGAAAGTCTAAATAAGTATCAGTAGTATTGAAAGTAGCTGCACATATAATCAACCTCTGTGGGAGCAGAGTTAGGTAGCTGCTCTACATTGTGTTGGCACATGGCATTGAAGATAACAGGGAAGGAATTATATCTTTAAACTTAGCCCTTTCAGAAAGACATCTACTGTAATGAATTTTATTCCCCACTTCTGTGTAATCCATTATTGTAAATTTCAATGTTATTAAGAAATGATCAGACAAAAGAGGGTGTTCAGCAAATACTGTTAAATGTTCAGTTTTTATGCCATGTCAGAACAAGATCCAGAGTGTGATTAAATTACATTTTGAAAGAAGCCAACTGAGTCTTATAATAGATTCAATGCAATGTTGTTGTCATTTTCAGTATCCACATGGATGTTAAAAATCACACGATATAATTATTTTATCTGAACTGAGCACTAAATCAGATAAAAAAGAAACAACTTAAAAAAAAACAAAACTCCAATCTATAAAGGGTCATAGGTTAGAAAACTAATTTTAGTTTTGTTGTTTAAATTGAACTTTGGACCAATTCACAATTTTTAAAATTTATTTTTAATCCATTATCTCTTACCTCTTTTGACCCACAGAATTTCAGCTGTTCATCACACCATCACTGAACATCTGGACAGTGCAAAATTGATGTGACACAACAGATAAACAGTGGCCACTGCCATCGGTAGATATGGCCTCATCTGTCTTGCTAATAGGCCAGTAATCGAAGTTACTCTCAGCTGCTCTCTTATTCATAAGGAGGTCAGTCACAATTGGTAGCTCCACACATTTGATTTGGCAGGTTTTTTTCTTTCTTTCAATTTTTTTTTTAATGCCAGATGCCATTCCTGATGCAGCCCAAAAGGGATTTGTGTCCCCTCCTGGAATCCAATGGGGGATCTTTTGCCTATGTGAATCTGTGACCCGCTGCATTATGGAACTACTGAGGAGGCCAGTGATACTGATATCAATCAGTGTTGATGCATCCATAGTTTTAAGTATCAGGTTTGGTTTGCACACAGTGAACTGTTATGATCTTAAAATGTTATAAAAGTTTGAACTGCTACAACAGAAGTTGTTGACTTCACTTTGTCAACATGTAGAATTTAAAGTCGTCAAAGAAGTGGAAAATCCACTGCAACTTCATCGCTAATATAAATGCATTTTTAGCCATTAGAACAAATTTGTAGTGTTTTAAAGTGTCAAATAGGATGAGTTGTCACTTCAATCTTGGGAGCAAATTATTCACCTCCTCTCCTTCCACATGCCCCAGATACATCAGTGTCAAGCAATGTCCAAACATTTCTATTAATCATAATAAGACATGGTAAACACAGAGTGATAATATAATTCCCACATTTAAAAATAAAAAACAATACAAAGATGACAACATGTTTAATTACTCCATTACCCTCTGGATCCCTACAGCTGTTATTTGTGTATAATAAGTCTCATTCTTTCTGAGGGAATGACACTAAAACCTGATGTTTTAGATTGCTGAAATGTGCGGCTACAGCTCTATTAGAGCTGGTGAGAATGTCTGATTCACACATGATAATGTTTGTTTGTGAAATTTAAGATAGTGAACTAATAAGATGGCAGTCATTACCATAGCCAATAGGAGAAGGTTATTTCCACATTTCCTTTTTTCTCCCTCAAACTCTGTGTTCCTGTGGATAACTGAGAGCAACATCATTTATGTCTTTAAGAAGAGAGCAGACTGCTTTCGCTGTTTGTACAATCTAATGATTCAAGACGACAAAGACACACAAAAACAGACAAAGAAGTCTTGGAGAGAGATTATGGAGGCACGCTGATACAGCCCAGAGGAAGCTGATGACTGGTATAAACACTGCTGCCTTCAAATATGAACAGATGACACCCTCTATGACCTACTTCATTAAAAGTATATTGAATCTATAGAATTTTTTTTTTAAATTTTAATTAGTCTTTACTTCACTGCATCACCTTGAAAACACATGAAATACTTACACGGGTTTGATTTCTTACCCTTCCTTCAGTGCTACAGTATACATGTGTGCTTCATAATCATTTACAATGTCGGCTGCTAGACATAATTTCCCCACACAGAGAATTTAGTGGGGCAGGCTGGCCAGACTATAACTGGCAACTCATTTTAGCACATTAAAGTCCATCCAAGAAAACAATGCCATCTGCAATCAATAAACTACTGAAGAATCCCATGGCTACCCCAGCCTTTCCTGCCTTGTGTTTCTTGACTGGTTGGCTTGTCGGGCAGATCACTGATGAGGTGATTTTGACTATCATTCTGCTCCAACTACAGTCTTTTGACTGCAGCTGGCGATGATAGCCTCAGAGATCTGCTTCCGAAATTCATTGCAAGCTGGAGGGAAATTCTAATGAGAACCTGCGGCAGGTGGAGAAGTGGTTCGTGTGCCGCTATGCTAAGCTCACAGAGGCTGCAAAGCAGAACAAGTACTACCAGCTGCAGCTGAAGTTCATCTGTGGATCAAGACACTGACGGGCAACTGATCACAATGCTCCGTTACACAGTTAGGTCCACAAGTTTTTGGACAGTGCCAGTTTGGGAGGCTCAAAAGTAATTGGGGACAGAATTAGAGAGGACCTAACTATTTGTCACAACATACTTGGCAACTAAAATATTTGAAGAAGAGCTGAAAAAACCAGCATGGTGTAAACCACTGCTAGGTGTGGGAATAAATATCAGTTTTGCAATATTATACATTGTTGAGATACATTTTCAGTACTCTGGCCTGCAATATGAACACTTTTATTAAAAACACAGAGACACTGCTAAAAATAGATTCCACCACCAATTCCTTATGGTGTTGCTTACCAAATAAAATGAGATTAAAGGGAATGAAAGCTAACTTCGAGGGAAGAAGGAGAACTTCACAGGGTCGACATGGTAGACAGCAGGAGAAAGCAAATTAGAGAGTACGTTAGATAATCAGCCACAATGTTACGACTGAATAATAATAATACACATATGCACACTGTGACACCACAAGTGGTCCCTTATTTTTCAGGTATACAGGTAGACGCATTATCTATACAGAGTAACACAAAATTGCTATCTTGTGGGTAATATATGACGCATGGGTAATGTATTGTGAATGACTCTGTACTAACTGCCCAGGTAGTTGAAGGCATAAAATATGCACTCCAGCATCCAATTTCCATTTTATTTTTGCCTTTCAAAGAAGGCAAGCCAAGTTCAAATTCAAATTCACCACGTACTTTCCTGTCACAAATGCAAAAAAGATTTTTTCATTTTATCTCACGTTTAAAAAAAACCTCAACCTGTAATCTTTATTCATGGGATTATATAATTATTAAGATTGTCTTACATAAAAAGGTACAATAAATCTTTGACACATTTTTAGGGATCCCGTATAATCCCGCTGTTCTCTGTGTAGATACATAGGTGCTTGAGACTGAACCAGCCTCTGGTTTGATGCCTTTGTTCCCCCCACAAGGGGAAACAAAGGCATCAAAGCAACCAAAATACCCATGTGCATGCACAATCACGCATTTGCAGAGATGTGGACACACACACACACACCCGCTTACATGCGTGGAAGCGCACAGCCACACGAACACATAGGCAGAAGGGTGCAGGAGGAAAGGGGTTTGAAGACCAAGACGTGCGTGCACATACGCCATCCTTTCAAGCAGTCACACATACACTCATATACAAATCCAGACAGTCAGTGTTTGGGTAACCATGGTGATGGCAAAGCCCAAAGGTTTGTTACTGAAACCTAGTTAATTAGAAAGAGCGCAGGCGAAAGAGAGAGAGAGAGGGAGCAATGTCGATACTCGAGGGAGAGCGTTTCGCCATCTGTTAAAACCCACATGTACCCTCTGCCCGGTCGTGTGTGGATACAGTGTAACTGTGTGTGCACACGCTGGCCACAGTTGTTGCATGAGCAAACACAAACATACACACAACTCTCTGCTCCTGTGGCGTTGAAAAATGTGGAGGCCAAGAGTTTCTTTTTCTTACTGGTATTAAATAACTAATTGGAATAGCAAATACTTAGCCGCCAAATAACGCGTACTAGCATCTGCTGCAGAGACACACCAATTATCGAGTGGGAAAGGGATCAGGGTGATAAGTTATACAACTACATACAGAAGGAAAGAAACTGAGGGAGGAAGAAGGGTGAGTTGACACGGAGGGAGTGGAGAAAGGGGAGGAGGAGAAAGAGGAGGAGAGTGCGAGGTGTCAGGGGACAGAGGAAGGGCTCGGGGAGGAGGGGGGAGAGGGAGAGAGAGAGAGGGAGGGAGGGAGGGAGGGAGAGGATGATGGAGGTGAGTGAGTGAGAGAGACAGAGACAAAGTGAAAGAGACCTGAGGGTGGAGAAGGGAGACACAGGGCTAAATTTGCTGGGAACATAAAACAACAAGATGGAGTGTAGTTCTTCTTCTTTCTTGGGAGGTAAGTAATCAGAGAAAGGGGAGAAAGAGGCCTGATTGATGCATCAGTGAAGGACAGGAGCTAAATGCTTAAAAACCTGGCCAGATAGAGAAGGAGGAGGTGGAAGAATTTGGCTGTGAGAGTGAGACTAAAGAGAGGCTATGAGCTCTCATTTTCTATTTGGCTCACTGTAAAAACTGGTGTTTAATCACCTGCGTGCGCATGGGTGTGTGAGAATGTGTGTCTCCCACTCTGTGGGACTGTGTTAGAAGTCAGAAGTAATGATGATAATGATGAAAACAGGGTAACATTTACTTTGAAGCTCCGTGTTAAATCAGCTTTGTGTGACTTTGCTTTCAATGGCCCTCCATCTTATTTTTTTCCTCCCCTTTTTCCCTGCTCTCCGTGGCTTCTCCCTCTTATTCCCCAGGCCCCAGTGCAACCTGTTTGTGTATTCCTCCCTCTCCTGCTTCCCTCTCTCTCTCCTGCCCACTTGTCCTAAACACCATTATAGCTCTTTCAGTCATTTAATTTCTAGGCATCATTTATTTGGACGACTTGAGACTGTCAATCAGTTTGCTGCTGTCCCCATATCAAACAGGACAAATCTGGAGCTACGTTGCAGGATAAATGCAGACCTGATTCTAAATGTTTATATCACCTTTTAAAGATAGGGAGATATATTTACATTTAAAAACTGACCTTACAATTAGTAAGAAAAACATTTGCAGTCAATGACAAACTCTCCAATTGCTGTATTGGAAAAACGCTTAAAGAGATTATTTAAACTAGTGCTGCCCGACCCTGGGCATCACTAAAGACAGACTATAACCTAAATAGTGTTAAATAATTCATGCAAGAAGATTGGGCTAAAAAAAAAACTGTTTTGCAGTTCCTTTTCTTGCACCTGTGTTTACAGTGCTTTACTGGCTTTTCTTGGCCTCTTGGCAAATCTTACTTACTTACTTACAACAAATGTGTTTTTAAGCTTCCTGGAGTCTTATTCCCACCTGTGTGTAACAAACACTTTACTCCAAAGTGTGTATTTGTATGGACTGATGTAGTGTTAGCATAGATTTATAAGTGAGGATCCCAACGCTGCTAATTACACGTACATTCTTACCAGAGTTCACACTTGCAGTGGCGATATGACATGAAGCAGCTGGTAGTTTTAAATTAATGATAAGATGAGGCGTGACAAGAGCAGGTTTCTCAAACTACTTGGAAACAGAGGAAGTTGACCAGAGTTCAACTTCATGCAAATGAGCAGTAATGCATTGGGGAAATGGCCAGCTTAATAGTAGAGGTATTTAAGGGTACTTTCCATGTTTTTGTCATAAATCCTCCTGCGACTACAGTTACTATAACGGCTGGCAACAGCCGGCGCACTTCCTCAACAACTTTACAGTACAAATTCAAATGTCTACAATCAACAGCAGGCACGCAGTACATCAGTGAGGCAACTAGGCAACATTAACAACAGACAAAGAAAAAATAATGTAGAGAAAGCTCTTTTTGCCTTTACTATGAAGAGTGCATTGCATATTTGGCAAAATATTCATATTTTATATTTCTAAAATGATTTCTAAATTAATTAAGAGAGCATCTGTTGATCCACATCTGCTGCTTAGCTTCTGGTGACACCGTTCAAGTAAATCATAAATTTAGGCTTCTACTTTTTGCACAGAGGCATTTGTTATTATTTTGGTCCTATTTTATAATATATAAGTTTAATTAGTTTTTTTTTTTAATCTCCAATGAGGAGATGTAGCCTCTTACTGAAAAGTGAAGGCAATATGGAAGTGCCTTACACCTGAATCTTTTTCTAGTGACCAACAGGGGGCGACTCATCTAGCTGTAAAAACAGGTCCTAACATATAGAGGTCTATGAATGAAAAAAAATGCAAAATGGATTTAATCTATAACCTCAGCAAACAATGTGTTTCTGGTTGCATTCACTAGTGGCAAGTCTTATGTAACACAGCACAATGTTACTTTTATAAATTATGGTTCCCTTTAGATTAAAATTATTGCACAACAGATAATACTGGCTCAAGGCTTTGTCTGACATGACAGGCTGATATCATCTTCAGCAGTGCTCTCAGAAAATTACTGAGCTTGCCATCACTGTTATTAGCACAAATACACAGGGAGCCCATACTGAATATAACCAAAATGCAAATATGTCATGCAGGAGGCAGTGCAAAGTCTGTATGATGAGACTGAGGGAAGATTGGACAACAAGGGGTCTTTATTTTGCTTTTTGTAGTCTAATCAGAGTTGAATATTTCAGAGTTCATTGGTCAGAATGACCACAATATTGCACAATCAACCAAAAATTATCTGTGTAAAAAAAAGTATACTATTAAATACACATGACATTCAGATTTTAAGCTTTAACTTGTTGTCTGCTCCAGCAGTTGCTAATCCAATTCTTATTATGCACAGAGAAATTGTAATTTCATCAATCATATTAAATTAATATGTCTGTGAGTTGAGATGGTTTATCATTCGGCCTGGTATAATCTGGGCCATTTTTTTTTGCCATTTGTGGCTAAGACATTTTCCCAAATATCTGAAGGGGAATATGCAGCTAATGCTCTAACCTACTTTTACTTAAGACAATAACTGCCTGAATGGGGCTGTTAAACTGATACCATAAGGGATAAATCCACCGTAAATTACAGTAATTTACCACAGACACAGTAATAGCTCCTGCAGGAATAACTGCTATTTTTCTTATTAAGAATACCATAAAAGAAAATGAAAACACATTAAACGTATTGTAATATGATACCTCTATTTAACAAAGAAAAATCTGGAGAAAAAAATAACACAATTAGAAACACCAGGATGCAGATCTAAAAAAATTTAAAAAGTATGGTAGTCTTTCTAAACATTGTATGGACTGAACTTCAAGTTATAAAGTCAGTGTGGGCACCTTTGTATTATAATAAATAACAAATGTATGTTTTAACAATCGAAATTAGAACGATAAATCAGTCAATATTTCACTGTTGTATTAATACAGGTGGGAGAATACGTAGAACCAGATTGCCAAACATGCATGTTAAATTATTATAGATTACTGTGTTAATTGATGTAAGTAACATTGATATTTGGAGATATCGAAAATGACTATTCAGCATTTGCTAAATTAGATGTTACTGTTGTGAAATTAGAATGATACAGTGCTTTTGTAAGGTTAGTTACAAGGGCATAAATGCTCAAAAAGGGAGGGGGGTGGGGTTAGCCCATTGGTTGGTGGCTGTTGGGCAACATGATGACATCATAATATGTGACATTGCTAGGAACCTTCAGGGGTCTACAGCCTCAGACCCTGGCAACCTTTTTGCAACCAATTTCATCTAGTGACAGCCAGCAACCTCCTGCAACCACTTGCCAACCGGTCTGGAATACACATTTTCCCCTAGCGCCTGGTGGTTACTATGAGATCACTGACCAGTCTTTAGGCCTACATAAATGGGGCTTAGCAATATTTCATAAAACATTCAATGTCCAGTAATCACTCGCAACCAGGCGAGGAATACTCGCTGTTCCCAGCAACCAGTAGTTTCCAGGTGGTTGATATTCAGTGTCTGGGCCTGTGTGCCGGTTTGCTCAACTCCTGAGTGGATAGAAGTTTACAGACCAACAAACAGACATACAGAGATTTTGTGTATAACAGTAGGATGTGTAAAATATTGTTGTAACCTGAGGAGGGGATCACTTAGATCATGAACAGTTTTGCACTCACAAGCACAGACACAACATACATGTTACAAAAGTTCACAAAATTTATTTATCAGTGTTGTGATCATTTCAATTATGTTGTGATTAGACTGAGTAATGCGAGGATGATGATGTAGTGAGGTTGTGAGGCACGTGAGCAACAGCTCACCATGGCCAAGATGCTCAGCAACTAAGAACATCAGTGTTCAGATACCCAACTTACAAGTACACATTAAGAACATTGTAAAATAACAGTTTCAAGCTCGCAAAAGTAACTGCCAGTGTAATCTAACAGGAAAATTCTGATTGTTGCCATGAGTGAGACCATGAGAGTCTTTTAAAATGAATCAAGCTAGGTCCTGCTACTGCATCTCTGGAACAGCGCCAGAGGGTGCTGGTGGTGTAGCTGCACCTGCACCTAAAAAGCCCTAAGGGACCCACACAAGCCCTGTACAGATGCTCTGTGTGCAGATGAGGTGGGAGTGTGTGGGCGGGTGCATGATTGAAGAGAACAGAGGTGTGCCAATGTTTGCACCTAGGTCTGGCATGACCAACTTCTGTCAGGGAAAGCAACATTTAAAACTGCTGTCTTTGCATTCGATAAAAGCCTAAGCTGTGGTGACTCCTCACTGAGCAAACAGCCCAAAGGTAATAAATGCAAATTAATTGTGAGGTGTGCCTCTTAGGCAAATAAAAATCACCGGTCACAGAGTCCGAATTAAAACACATCAAAATCAATTTAAACCCGAGCTGAATCAGAGTCATTATGCCTTGAGGAACCTCGTCTTTGACTCGTCCTGATACGGAGTGATGCCACTGACTGTTTATTATTATTTTTAAGTTAAAAATCAGATTTTAAATTGAAAAAGTCTTTTACTCCAGTATTCCCAAGTGTGAAAACCTTCCTCCTTCCTTTCCCAAAGGGCTCAAATCCACTCATTTTCCATCAAAGGGGGGGCCCCAAACTGGCCCCATATAGGCGGCCCCAAAGCCCCACCAGCTACAGTCTCCGGTGCTTTGTGTAGCGTGTGTGTGTGTGTGTGTGTGTGCGCACCTGTCACTCTAATACGTGGTGAGTTGTCGGTAATTGCTGGACCGTTGCGACCTCCTGAACCCCTGTAACAGAGCTCAGAGAGCCGCTGTAAAGAGTATCCCCACCACACAAACACACTCTCATACACCCACCCTCACACACACCAGCAGAAAACAACATCACGCGCAGCCTCGGCTCGAGATGATGATGAAGAAGAGGAGGAGGAGGAGGAGGAGGACAGAACCTGCGCTGGAGGCGACACCTGTCAAACCTTTACTGAACACAGTTGGTTTATTTAAAAAGACTGAGGCGCCCTGAGGACTTGGGGGGGACAAAGCGAGGTGGAAATAGAGATTAGTCGCACCTATTGCCGCTGAGGGAGAGACACGGACCCCTTTGAGGAGAGAGAGAAAGAAAGGGACTGTGGCAGTAACGTTATGACAAGCCGTTTGGGAGTTGAAGTAGCGAAGTTGACATTAGGTAGTAGATGTCGGCTGAGAGGAGCTCACTGACGGCAAGAAACGGGAGCGAAAAGACGCTGGAGAGGGGAAAAACTGGACTTTATACGAGGTTAGCCCCTCTCTGACACTCTCTCTCGCTCTCTCTCTCTAACACGCACACGCAGACACACTCCAAACACATTAACCACAGTGGAGCTCAGACTGAAACAACAGGGTGGGAGATAACTCGTGCACATCGTGGAGCTTTCGGTGCGGACAGACCGCGCGTCCCCATTCCTCTGCGGTGCGCTCGCCCGGCTGGAGCGACTGCTGCCCGGGACTTACCGGACCCCCAGAAATAACCGATTAACTTGAGAGAGGGATGATAGGGCAAGGATGCCCTGAGGGGAGCGAGCAGCGGAGCGGCGGGGAAAAAAAGGGCAACAAAGGTATGATGTGGTTCGTGTTGGTGACTGCATTTGTAGAGGAAGCGGCTCATTCAGTGCTGTCAGTCTGTCACGGCTCATGATGGTTACGTGTTGATGCCAACCAGCTTTTTACTCCTTTACATCCATATAAATATGTACGCGTGTCCTGGTTTCAGTAGACGTGTGTCCATTTGTGCAGCTACCTGCTGGACCAAGATTTTTACGCAGAGAACTGGAACCCCCCCCCCCCCCCCCAAAAAAAAAGACAGAAAAAAGTCCGAGATTTAAACAGCAGGGCTTCAGAGAGTTAACAGGCAGAGGGAGATTAAAGCGAGAGATTATACTTTGTAGAGAGAAAGAATTCCCACTTGTATGTTTTCTCTCATCCCTCCTATCGCTCTTTCCTGTTCCCTCCCTGCATCCCCTATGTGAGCAGTAGTGTGTGTGTGTGTGTGTGTGTGTGTGTGTGTTTGTGTGTAATTGCGTGCAGTCTTTTCTATAAGTGTGTGTTTGCATGCATTAGAAAGGCCAAGTCTCCCAACAGGCATGCCCTTCTTACATGACAATGTCTACACCACCTCCTCCTCTCTCTCTCTCTCACACACACACACACACACACTCTCTCTCTCTCTCTCTCAAGGGTCTGTGTGCTTTGATGCTCCACGATACGCAGGACACCAACTAGACTAAAACGCACAATCCAAATGTTGCGTCATGTAACTCGTCTCATTAAAACGGACTGAGATGTAAACATAAACATTCATCTGCGCATGCACACACATGTACATATACTGTACGGGATTAGCAGTCATACAGGGCCATATTGAGACGGCAGATTAGAATGAGATTCTCAGGGCCAGAGCAGTTGAACATGGGATTAAAGAAAAAAAAGGGAGAGATGGATGGATGGATGGATGGATGAAGTGATGGAAGGAGAACAAGGGGAGAGAGTGAGAGGCAAAGGGGCCAGTGACAGGCAAAGAGGGGAAAGCGAGAGAGCAGCACAGAACATGAGATTAAAGTGTAATGTCCTAGAGAGGCAGAGAGAAAGAGAATCCAGGGCAAGTCATGCAGTTAGAAGGAACTGCATTGGCAGAATGTGGCGAGAATAAAGACGAGGTGAAGGCAGCAGACACTCTTTCTCTATTGCCTCCCTTTTGATCTTCTCTTATTCACCCATCTGAAAGCAGGAGGGGAGCGCTGCTTATATAACCAGCCATTTAAAACACAATAAACCAAGGGGTTTGGGAGGAAAAAAACACTTTAGATTGTGAAATTACCGGTGGAAAAAATCTAATCTAAAACCTGAGAACAGATGTGCATCCTCAGCCTGGCAGACATCAGCATCATCTTCATGCCTGAATGGCAGTATTCTTCATTTTCCTGAAATCTGTTACAGGCATCATTCATCCTATCAAAAGACATTTAGCTGGTCCAAATCCTTAAACTTAGCCAAGAATGTGTTAATATTTCAGCAGGCACACATGTTAAAAGATATATTAATACCAGTGTGCTCTGCACAGCATGTGTCTTTTGTTAACACTTCTGTAGCTCTAACTGAACTCAAAGAATTAGTCCAGACAGATTAATGTTAAAGCAGCTTTTAGTCTTGTATCAGCATTGTTGACTTAGCCGTGTCATCAGGCTGCTCGTGCCACTATTGGGCAAATAAAATACATTAAAATTTGATCTAAGAAAACACATAAAGTATTAGATTTTATTGCACAGATTAACTGTTTAAAGTTGAGGTTTCTCCATGCAGACCTTTATTCTGTTGAGGCTCAGTAGCAAATCTGTCTAAAGCCAATGAGATATACTCATTGGGCACTGCAACAAGTTGGAAAAGGTGAATAGAGTGTATTAAGAGACACACCAAGCAAGAGTAGCATTTATTTGTTTTCTGGCTACCTGGTGAGGTTAGAGCCAAAAATTCACTCCTCTTCTGGTTCATTTGTAGTTTACAGAGGGGGAAATATCTGAGACTTTAGCTGATAATCACTCCAGCTTTCCACCAGTAACTTCATCTGTCTTCTGTGTGGTGCTGAGATGGCAGGATTAGCAGAGCTTTATCAGAGCAGAATGACCAAAACAATCGTCTGAAGGGCTTGAAAATGTTTCGTATGGTTGGGAATAACTCTAGTTATCTCCTTCAGTCGTTTTGCCAATTACATTAATGTTACATGTAGTCTAGTTCCTTAAAACTTTACTCCTTCTTTGTTGGACTGTGCATATGCAGTCAGTGTATTCTGCACTATTAGAGCACTATGACCTTGGGGGTTGTAACTACCCACAGTTTTGATCAGGAGTGACGTTATTTCCCTGGTGGCAGTTTGTTCAGTTTACCACTGAGTGATTGCATGCTCACGTTCACGGCACTGGGTCGCTTCCCTGTGGTAAAGCTCTGCTTCATGTATCTCAGTAATGTGTCTGCTGTCCTGAGGCTATTTTACCTTCATATCGAACATGCCTACATCGATGATTTCTGATTCTGCTTTTATTTTACAAAATTTGATCTTTGTCATCTTTATCACCGCACTGTAGCTTACATCTACCGAGATTTATGTCACCATTAACCACTGTCCACCTCTTTGTTTTCAAGCCTTACATCATGACGTTCAGTTTTAATGTTTCACAGCAAAATGTAAATAATTGAGTGACTCTGGCATGCTGTTAACATTTCCTTTTATTAATGATTCAGTACTGGAATTGGTACCAGTCCAAATCAATACCCAATTGGAGTAAATGGATGATGTCCATGCTGACCTGCACTGGCTTGTGGCCTTTTCGTGGCAGTTCATTTATTTATTTATTTATGTTAAATCTTTTGCTGTCTCAGGATGGTAAATGGTTAAGTTCACTAATGAACCAGGTGAACTGAACCAGATCAGATTGTGCTTTATTGATCAGCAAGACAGGAAATTGTCTTGTCATTGAATACAAATGGAAAAAATAGAGTATAGAGCTCAGTATTTTTGCTGATATACCAATACTGACAGCTACAAGATTAAAAGCAAATGTTTAATATTGTATAGGTCCCCCTCACTCCCCCCTCTGAACCATCCCAGACCCATTCAGGCATAGTCATGGGGCCTCTCGGAGTGTCCCATGATGTCTGGCACCACGCGTTCCGATGCATCCTGTAGATACGCCATCAAACCACTATCTGAGGATGTCTTGGGATGTTTGTGGTACTCTCTGAGCTGCTACAGTTCAGTCTTTATGGTATGGTGGGCCACATGGGGGTGTGCTTGGCGCACAACAATGTTGGCAGGTGGGTGGTATCATCCACAAATGCCAGCAAAACACCACATTGTAATGAGATGATCAATGTTTTTCAATTCACCTGTCAGTGGTTTTAAAGCTTATGTAATGGTCGAGTCTGTGGCTCCATGGCACAGAACCATGTACTCTCTTTCCTTACAAACAGAAAAACCCGACAGAAGAGGGTTGTCTGCTATATATGGATTTCCAGATATACCTGCACATTAGTGTTTCCAGTCACACCACACTATTAAAGCCTGTGTGTGGGAAATACTGCACTTTGCAGCCAGATTTAGAGTTCAACCCGCCCCCGAAACAATGATTTCATAACTGTGCCCTGAACAGCTTTACCGAGACTCAGACTGAGACAGCACCCAGGATAATTTACTGAGGATTACGGCACATTTTATCTTCTCTTAACACAAGGAGGAGCACACAAAGCTCATTTAGATGTAAACAGTCAAACAACCAAGGGTGACAAAAATCTATAACTCTAATCTGAACTTGTTCTTTACAAGTCAGGATAACTAATCTTACTGTACAGATTCCTCATTTTGTTTATGCCTGAAGCACATGTCTGTAGATATTTAAAAGGGGAGAAAAAAGTGTTGATTGGAAAAAGCTGCTAATTGAAAATCACAAGCTGGGTGGTCTAAATCTGTTTAGATTGAAACCTATTAATCAGGTATTAACTTATCTGTATCACCTTAATCAAATTCAAGTCATTCGTTGTAAGACTTAAGTTCTGTGAATTCTGTGATCCAAACAATTATTATCTGCCTAATTTCGAAGTTTTTGCACATAACGGAAAATCTAGAGAGCGAGATCCACTTGGAAAGTTTGCCCATGCATTTGTTGTCTGTCAGGTATAATATGCTAGGTACTCGTGCAGTATTTTGGATATTGTATAAGGGTTGAATGTCAATGCTTCAATGCGTCAGGGAGTCCCAAACTGACTCAGACTCTTGAAGTTGAGTGTTCACTCATTGCTCAGAGATCAGATGTGCTGTTTAGAGTCAAAGTGGTTAAAAGAGCTTCATTTGAACATCAACACGTGTGCTTCCTGACTCATGGGAGCAGAACAACAACAACAAAGAAGGAATGAAGATTAAAATAATAGGAGTAAATGAGTAAATGCAATATGAAAGACAACACTGATTCAGTGGCACCTTCACCTAGTATAATGTGTTAACTTACAGTACCAGTACTTAAGTTAACACGTTACAGTACTGGTTCTGTACATTGATACTAATAAAGTTTGCTCAAGTTAGATGGCCAGTGTTGACAAAAAGTAAGTGTTAATATTAATTAAATTTTTGGCTCTAATGGTAAAATTATTTCTGCCATTTGCTGGTTTGTGTTTGTCTGTCAGCAGGATTATGCAAAACCTACCAGGCTGATTTTCATGAGAGTGCAGAGGTGTAGCCTGGGCAAAGTAAGAGCCCATTACAGATAACGTTCTTTAAATTTGCGAGATAAATCAACAATGCTGGAGTGCCCGCCTAGTTTAATTTGTTTAATGATGAGATGCTGCATTACTTAGATTTTTGCTATGTTTGTTACCAACAGTGCTTTAGCATTTGAGTGCCATCAATCTTTCAGCCAGAATTATGATCGAGTTGCTGTTTGAGTGTCTGTTTGTGTTGCTGGACTGAAAAATGTTCCAAACCCTGACCTCAAAATCTCAGAAAGTTCAGTGTACCAAACTGGAATGCGGTTTACTGTTATACCCCAAACACTTGGGGCTGATAAGCATTCTCATTATCTGTCTGAACTCAGATCAGATCTCAGTGTGGCAGCTGTCACAACAAAAACCGATGCTGGAGGTAGAGCTACCCAGCTACAACAAGGTAAACCTTCAACTAGCTGGTTTATGCGTTTTCCCCTTAAAGACTTGGTTATTTTGCCAGTCAGTCTCACAGTGCAGGTAAAATTCACATTTTAATTTCACGTTTTCTAACTCTTCTACTTTCCTTTTTAATCGCTTAGTTAAAATAGAGGTGAGGCCACGTTTCAGTGCACCAGTCAGGATTCAGCAGCATATGAATCAAAATCTGATGACAGCTTGTGGGCTGTTCAGACACCATCAATCACACGTGATCAAACTACACGTGCAGCCCTTATGAAGATGATATATATATATATATATATATGTATATATTCAGTGATGTATGCATGCATTTACACCATCAACATGTATTCTATTTTTTCCGACATGTGGATATGGATTATTACAGTATGTTAATGCTATGAGTAACAAGGTTAATATAGTAATTTCAAAAATTGAGATTTTAGGGGGAAAAATTCCACTTAGCTTTACCTCTTCCTGTAAATAAAGCAAACACTCCTTTCTGCATACAACAGGAAGACCAGGAGCTAGATATGTTGGTTTCAAGATGCATTTTTTCCAACATATATCCATTTATTCTCTATGCAAACTATTATAGGAGGCTATATGGCACTTAAGCAATCTGTGTTTTTTTTATTACATAATCGAGGTAATGCAATGTTTTGGCTGAGACTGTCTTGAAAAGACATAATAAATACAAACCCCAGATAACCTGAAATAAATATTGTATATCTCACAGAAAATGCCAGATAAGAACAGTAACGGATTGGATACATTATACTCGGGAAGGTTTTAACCATTTGGAATGCTTTCAGACAAACGTACACACACACACACACACACACACACACACACACAGCAGCCTTGCATTATCCTCCGTTATATTGCATTATGTGTGCGTGTGTGTGTGTGTGTGTGTGTGTCTGAGTATGTGCGTCAGTCTATTTGCTGGAGCAGAGGAATAGTGTGGGAGACGCAGGCGGGTCAGAGAGTGTAGGAGTCACGCAGAGGGAAGTTCAGAGATGAGCTTTTGTTTGAGCAGCAGAGATGACTTCAGAGCGCCCGCACTGTTCTCATACCTAGCTGTAAACCAGCCAAAGGCACCTCCAGAAATATTGGCACCTGTGATTAAATGGCAGAATGAGCTGAGTAACAGCAAAAAACAAGAAATTAGCTACGTTCTGTTCCATTAAAATTCTCATTTATGCATAACGAGATTGAACAGACGTGACAGGAATGCACCAATGAACCCTGGCTGTTTATTAAAAAGTAAAAATTTGAGTGATGTTTTATTTAAGGAACATATGGAAGACAGAAGCTGCTTGACAAAGGGCGTCAATAGTTGGAGCTGTGTATTTATTTATTTATTTATTTTAATGAGATTTTTCACACATGCAGACTAAACTTTGTGTTTTGTGAACAATACCCTCTGACACCTAAAAGAAAATTACTAATTAAAAAAAAAATACAGGCAATTTGGTTTACACGCACCTACATGCAATTTACATGACACCATTACAAGGCTGACATCTAACAGCCTTAATTCACACAATAATCAAAATCAATTATCTTATATAATAAAGAACAAGAGCAAATTTTAACAGTTGAGCCACTCAAATGAGCAAAATATCCAGACATTTATCCTGAAATATGAATGAAGCAATTAATTGATTATCACAGTAATTATGCCAATGATTTTCAGTGGGTCGCCTAATCAACAAATTAGCCAAAAAGGTTTCACCTCTGCTGCTCTTACTGTGCTAAACACCTCTAGTAATACCATTAGCAGTAGCACCTCATGCTGAAGGAAACCGCAGATGAACTGTTGTCATTAGACATGTTTACTGGAGGTTAATGGGTGGTAATTAGAAACTATCAGATAGCATCACTGTGAGCTGAAGTTTCTGACAAATTGTGGTTGTTACTGTGTCAAAAATCGTTGTAGAAAGAAAATGTTTGTAGAGAATATATGCCCAGTGGTGAAGGGAAAGCAGAGACCAAAGATGTGATCATCTGTATGAGGAGTTGAATTGAGGCAAAGAGGGATTTCTTTTTGATCCTTCTTGGATCAAAGGCTCTGAAAGCTAATGGAGAGGGACAGGTATGAAAGTATTAATGAATAAATCAGGAACCTGCGGTCAGGGTTTAGTGATTATTTTGGGAATAAAGACCCATTCACCATCTCATTGCTGAACATCATGGGGTTTTCATGATGTGTGACATTCACCCCATCCCATGTGTTTCTTTGTGTGTTGCAATTACTCAACACGCATAAAAACATACGACATCTCCCGCATTTTCCCCTCACAAAAAGAATCTGAATCAGGTGACTGGATTTGCTAAAAAAAAATCGGAATATAAAAGAATACCTCACAGTAGCCCAAAATGTGGAAAATGTGGAAAAGTACGAGTGTTACAAAAGCTCAAGATTGTCTTCGTTTTCCAATTTCGTATCAGTTGCACCACAGTTTACATCTGTTGCAGCAGTCTGACTGCTCAGCCTGCAGCAAAAGTAGTGTTGCAATGACATGTGGTGCATGTAATTTATTTGGAACTTTAAAAAAAAAAGTAAAATAAAAAAAAAAGAAGCTCCGTTTCGATTTTGGAATTTGTACCAGTTGTATATTTTTGCTGGCAGGGTTTTCCTGATGTAGACCTTTGCTTAATGGCAACTAGTGTGTGTTCCAAAAAAACAAAACAAACAAAAAAAAAAAACAAGTATGTAGATAATGTGTGATTTCTATCTTTTACATACTTGCTTGTAAATGTTTCAAAGTCCTTCTTAGGGACTTTCTAAAACCAGGTTTTGCCTGCTCTGTTTTTGGTGAATGCATGGTCAAGTGACTTAATAACCAGCAGAGACTGGATGTTGAAACACAAGGTGCACGAGGCCTGATCACCAGCTATGACGGTAAAGAGTTATAGACAAGGTCTTCTACACATTTAGAAATCATTAAATGGAGTAAACATGCATGCACAAAAGTCAGATACCTAGCGATGTTCAGAAAGTGCTCCACTCTCTGCAAAGCAATACAAGATGGTGCTTGATTGTCAGGAACAAGTGGCAGGAATATGTGCTCGACCTGATGAATAGAATGCCAATAGATCTCTTAGGTATGCATGGGTCGCACTAGACTCTGTGCTTGAATAAGAATTGATAATTACCCTATAGCTTCTCTGGAGTGTACTCATTGTCTGTTTACAATTAGGGACAAAGATAAACACAGCAAAAACAGAACGACAGACAGCTGGCAGACTAAGTGCTTTTAGCTCAGCCTCTTTACTCAGCAACAGCACATCTCACAAACAAGTTTTTTTGTTCCTCTTTTAAAAAAGTTTAGCCCCCCCCCCCTTTTTTTTATTCCATGGAATAATAATGAAATGGAGAGTGACAGGAAGTAATAGAAAAGGATACAAAACACAGGTGGGTGAAATGTAGGAGAGGATGTCAGCTGGATTTGAACTTAAGCCTGCCACCAGGCTGAAGTACATCACAAATTATTGGATATAAAATGACTTGCTTTGTCCATCTCTCTCACACGCACACACGCACGCACGCATACACAGGCACGCACACACACACACACACCCCTCCAGGAATTCTACTCCAAAGGCATAAGTGCCAAGTTCAACCTAGCGAGAGTAATAGTGACCTATCTA
The DNA here is from genome assembly GCA_015106715.1 of Bujurquina vittata. Lineage (NCBI taxonomy): Eukaryota > Metazoa > Chordata > Actinopteri > Cichliformes > Cichlidae > Bujurquina > Bujurquina vittata. Next base: position 44,673 of record VUQK01044320.1, read on the forward strand.
AGAGTGCCTTCTGGTGGAGTGTGTGAGAGGGTGTGCGGCCCTTAAATTACCCGTCTGTAGGTGTTTCCTGTGCATGCCTCATTCTGAGCGAGAGACAGGAAGAGATGGCGAGAGTCGGAAAACCCCTCAATCATATTTAATGGGACTATTTATCCACATACTGTCATGAGACGATGTGTGTGCATGCAAGGCTGCATTTGTGTTTTGCTGAGAGATGGGGTATATCATAGCATCTCCTGGCACATTACATTGCAAGCAGATGGGCGTGCAGTTTCTCTGCGCATATAAATATGATGCATCCCTCCTGTACCGATAGAGAACAGCGTTAGGCCAGTGTAACAGGCCGATATTAAAGCTGTTTATGTTCCATTCAGGCACCGTCCAGGTCACACTGTCCACTGCTGATGTGATGGAGGCTTCGCTCTAAATATGTTTTTAGGAATATTACTGCTTTATTGCAGATGGCTGAGCAGAGAAATCGCTCCAACATGGTGTGGGAGGATGTTACTCATAGCTTCAAGGGTGTCAGTCAGTAAAAACCTGCAATGAAACCTGCCTCACCCTGCCTTAAGGAGCTGCCAACCCACCTAAAAGCCTTCATCTGTGAGCTTTTCACTGGTTTTTCTGTGTATCACGGTCTAATTATCATTATGGAAGGTTTCTCTGTCCTGTGAATCACTTGAAATCTGAATTTTTATTTTGCCATTAAAATGATCACATTTTAATTGAAAGGCTTGGATTTTTCGGGATAGCAGCTACTTCAATCGGAAAATAAGAATACTCATCATTAAGGCTACGTATCTGTCTAGCCCTAATTGGAGGTAAAGCGGGTGGGTGAATTAGCTGGACTCAAGCTCACAGTGATGTGAATATATTGTGAGGACTCAAGGCCGCAGCCCTCAGAGAGCCCCTAGAGAGATAATACAGTTTATTTACCGCTTATGCATAAAAATCTGTGTGCTGTCTTTGTAGCCCCACAGTGAGAGGTCTGACTGCTTTAATTATTAGCTGCTGTGTTTAAAATGAAGCCGCCAGCATTTTCATTATTCGCACCATATTTATGCAAAACACCTTCACTCTGGGTGTCATGAGAGTGTGTTCTTTGGTGCATGTGTGTTAAACCATCTTCTTCATTTCTCTCATCTACACTGCTGTCTTCCTTTTGCGGCTCCTCTCCGCGACCCTTTCGTCCATTGTGACCCAACTGCTTTCCCCTCCTCTTCTTTTCTTTTCCCCTCTTCAGCAGCGCTCTATCTCAAAGTCTTGTTTACTGCCTCCTCTGCTGTTCATTCCCTCTTTGGATACTGGCTTCCTCCAGGGCAAAAACTCTATAGTTCACTTTGTCTCCCTGTCCGCCTCCATCTATGCTCCCCCTATTCCATTTTTCCTCTTTATCCCCTTCCTTTCATTCCTTTTTCATCTTTTCTCTTCCCCTCGACAGAAGGTTTCGGGACCTATCTATTGAAATTTCCCATTTGCACTGCTTGCCTCTCAGTGGCTTATCACCGCTGGAGTTTTGTCCTTATTGCTCAGAAGAAGCAGAGGAGGAGTCGTACAGGGAAGGAAAGAAAACACAGCAAGAAACACTTCCACCACACACATACACAGACTGGAAAGGACTGAATTTAGAACGTTTGCCTTGGATTTTCATGCTTTAGCAATATCCCAGCCAATAAACAGACCCTGCACATGAAGGGTAGGACATTACACTGATATTCATAATTTATTTGAATGATCATTATGCAACCAAAGGTTCTATAATCAAATTCAGATGTAACTCCTTTATAATACTCACAAAAACACCCCAACAAAATGATTAGCTTTATTTTCATATGTATGACAGCTCTCAGGTCTAGTGGAAAGTCAGCAGATACTTCTTTGGAGAGCCCAGTTTTAGGCCAGGGTATCTGGTCTTTTAGTATCCCCTGGAATCTACTCTGAAGCCTCATTCTGCTAATATCACTGATGCCTGGCAGATGGATGCTATTGTTAAAGTGACAGAACATTTCCACTATGCAAGAATTAGAGACTTGTAGATACATTTGATAACTTGCATTGAGAATGATGCACTAATAACCTGATTAATATACAGAAGTGGAGTAAAATAATAACTGAAAAATGCATTAAGATATTGTGAGTGGGCAATACTTTAGCTACTCAAATAATGCATTGCCAAATTGGATTAGACTTAAAGTACTTAAAGATAATAGAGTCACTCTATTGTTAAGCTAATAGAATCTGTTGCAAAATGTAACTAGAGAAAAAGAGGCAAAATAGTTGTAGGTCCTTAAAAAGGTGTTTTAAATGATTAACATTATATACTGAACTGAACACAAAAGCTTACAAATAGTTGATTGGTCACATAGCTCGTCTGTTCAGCTTCTGTTCAGACAACCTTTGTCAATGCACAGTATACAGGCATTAAGTGAAATGTGCGCACAAAAACACCTGTTGAGGTTGTTTGAATGTGATGAAAATTCAATCCCATTCACCTACTCCCTAATCCAGTGACAGCACAATTGAATTAAGAGACTAAAATTAGATATTATTTGTTTAATTTAATACTGTCTTATATAATTCTGGCAGATTTCTTGTAAACTTTGCTGAAGGCCAACAGCAGCTGTTTACCTCTTTCTTTCTAGCAGTGTTACCTGCAGCATGCAAGGGTCAGCAGCATTTACTCCATTACATTTATTTTAAAGCTTTAGTTACTAATCTTTTCTGGAGATTTGAATTGTTAATACGATTTTTTTTCTATATTAGAATGTTATATTTTAGATTAAACTAGAATATGTCAAGTAATTAAATTATTATTATTATTATTATTATTATTATTATTATTATTTTGTGGGCCAGTAAATGATGTAAAACAACCAGACTTTCAAATCTCTCCAGTGTTTAGTGTCTTAAATTCGCTGTCTGCATATATCTCTCCAGATTGTGTTTAGTGAACAGTTTCTGACACATAACCGGCAAATAAACAACACACCTCAAATCCTAGTCTAGCAAACCTCTCGGCCATGAAGGGGGAAACCCCGGCTCAGCACAGCCACACGCCTGTGGGTGTGACCCGGTCAGTCTGACAGTGAAATTTGCCCCCTTTGTGGTACTGGAGACTTTTCTGGCTTTAGCCTGTAGTAATGACACTGTGAAGATCGTGATCCATTTCTCAAAGTGTGGTGGCGTTTTTAAAATCAGAGGTTTAGTCATTTACAAACGTGCTACGAGTGACTACTCATCCATATGCATCATTACTGACCCACGATAATTCAAAGAATGGACACAGTTTGACACCTTCAAGTTAAAAAATGCATAGAAAATGAAGACAGCTTGTTATGATAAAAGGTTTGAAATTTCAGCAGAAAAAATGCTTAATTTACGTAAGAGTAATTTTACCCATCTATTGTAATAAAGCAATGATGCAAAAAAAAAAAAGGACTAAGCACTAAAAAAAAAGAAAAAAAAAATAAAAAAAAAAAAAGAAAAAAAAAAAAAAAAAAAAAAGGACTGCACAAACAGAAAAAGAAAATCTAAGACAAAGAAAGGAAAACAAAAGCCAAACAAAGAAAAGGGAACTAGAAGGTCTGCAAAGAGACCAAAGATGCAGGAAGATGTAAATAGCAAACAATAATAAAAGGTGTTGAAGGAGGATGGATGTCAGAGTTAAAAAAAAGGGAAAAAAAACATGTTTGAAAACCTTTTAAATAACCTGCAGATGCGTCTTAACACCTTCCAGCATCCTGATGCAGTCAGCAAACTGTATAAGCAAATTCAGAGCTAATTGACCTCAACACTATTCTGAGTGAGAGGAGAGGGATGGAGGGGGGAGGCAGGCACAGACAGAAACAGAGTCTGTGGTATGAACTGCCTTGAAGAGTAAGTGGGAGGTAGTGTTGTCACAGTGCATAATGCCGCTGCTTTCGTTATCACTCGCAACAAGAAAAGAATAGAGTGCTGGCGCGTTTGTGTGTCAGTGAGAACGTCAGTCCATGGGCCAAAAGAGCAAGAAGAGAGACTGAGAGGGTGACTGTGTCAACGTATATTTCTGAAAAGTGTGGAAAAGATCTGGAGAACTTTGTGTGCGTCTGGGTGTTTCACAGGCATCCATTTTAGGGGAGCAGCTGGTGGTGTGTAAACCACCAGAGCACCGATCTCCCTTAAGAAGCTGATCTTACCCATTGACTGTGTTAAACAGGTTTCTCTTGACATTTATTGCAAGTGTGACATTTTTTGTCTCTCCATGTGTGCAACAACAAACATTTTTTAGAGCACTGCTTCACATTCCTGTGGTTATACAGTGAGGGATTCAGAGCTTAGCACCACAAAAGAATGACATTTCACTGTGGATTTCATTTCGCAACCATGAAGATGAAACAAAACAAAAAAGGGTGGTGGGGGGGGGGTTGTTACACAAGAGGGATCAAATATATGAGCAATAAAATTCAGATTTCCATCATTGTCATGTATAAGCTCTTGTATCACTTGTAGCACTTGGATCTCTACGCAAACATTTTGTTCCATTTCTTGGTGAACGAAACAAGTCAATTTCATGTTATTACTGAACGTTCGGGAGTCTGACTTCATCTTCTACCACATAACTGGAAAATGCCCTAAAAAGCTCCAGTTTGTGGCTCATTCTCCCTCAAATAAAAAGAAAAAAGAGGATGCAACCTTCTTGCCTCTGGGGTGGGGATCGGGGGCCACTGAATGCTCAGAGTCAGTCTGCATCAATGAATTCATCTCTTCGTCTACTACACATATCTTTAGGGGGGCTCGACTCAACCGGTTGCCAACTAGTTGTATTCTGGTTATAATCCTATATAAAAGTCAGGTTGCCGAGCAACTACATCACTATTTGTGGAGGAATTTATAAATTTCAGGTTCAAATTTCCAATATGTGAACTTCCAATATTTTACCGGGGGATGCATTTTCTTAGCTGAGTTTGAGGAGGTAGATTGGATTGCAATGTCAATAAATCATCCATGTCTTTACACAGGATTACAGTAATCATTTTTAAAATGAAGGATGCTTTCGCTCAACAGAAGCACATACATTCCCATTTAATCCACAGCAAATGCACTAATTATTTGCCAAGGAGTTTTAAAGATGTACGTCTTCAGTACAAACAAAGGGGCTCTGGGCTGAGAGCCACGGCCAGTTTAAGGAGGTCAGGAAGCACCGAGAAACAGACTCACAGTGTATTTTCTTTTTTTAAGTAAAGTGTTGTCAAAAGAACAATATCTTAAAAATAACTCCAGCCTCAACTGTTTGCCCTCTATGCTCACTGCAACTAATCGATGAGGAGTCCACGTAGAAATTAGCAACAAAAATAGAGCCAAGCCCAAGTGTGTGCATTACAACTGACTGTCAAAGTAAAGTCAGATCAAAAAAATATACTGTATGGAGCCTTTCCCTCCCTTCAGATGTTTGCTGATTATCCCTGCTTTGTCGCTTCCCTCATCTCTCTCTCTCTCATGCTAAATGGAAGCTGTGTGTTGCTGCGTTAGAAAGCTAGTCACATCCCTCTCACTCTTCTTTTTAGCCCCTCTTAGAGTCCCTCCCTCTCTCTCTTCCTCTCTATCTTTTTCATTTCCCACCTCTACCTTTCTCTCCGTCTATCCTTGACACGCTCTCTCTGTCTTTTTCTTTCCCGCTCTGCTCCCTCCAGCCTTCGTTCTGTCCACGCCGACACCCTCGACTGATTCTGCTGGAGTCATGGCCTTCAGAGCCTGACAAGAATTCAGCGCCTGTTTCTGTGCAAGTGTGCGTGTGCACGTGTGTGCGTGCATGTGTGTGTGCATCTGTGTCTTCAAGCATCGATGAAATATGAGCTGTTAAATATGAATGCTGGGTTGTGTTCTGATGCCATACAGTCATGTCACTCATGCATGGAGTAGTTGTAAAAATGAGCGTGCACATACACACTTACCCGTGGCATTCATTGTCTATGACAAGTAACTGCAGAGCTTCTGTGGTATTACTCTGCATCACATTTGCTATCCATTTGTCTGATAGTTGCCACACAAACACACACAGAGAGGCAGGGCCTGGATTCAAGCTTCACTGACTTTAAACCTTGCACAGGCTGACAGTAATTTCTGCCTCCAAATTACATTCCAATGGCTTCATAAATCTGCTGCCTCCTCCTCTGCCTCTTTCTCTTTCCCCCGTCTTCCTGCCTCTGCTTCTCTATCTTCCTCTCTTCTCTGCCATCCCCACTCTCTTTCTCCCTTTTACTCCAGCTTCACTTCATTTTTTTTTCTGTATAAACCTATACCCTCCTCACCTCCCTCTCCACCTCTATTTCACCATCTCTCTTTCTCCTCCCCCTCCTATCACTTGTTTTCTCGTTTCCCCACACTCCTTCTCACTGGCGCTGGCTCAGTAAATGAGAAACAGGGAGGCAGAGATGTGGAGGTTACGTGTGTGGGGTAGTTAAACAGTCACACACTCACACATAAATCTGTAAGGATGCATACACACAGCTAATGCAGACATACACACTCACACATGTGCTCACACACACCAACGCAACTCGGTGTGTAAATACTCGGGTGCATAAGCACACACCCGCAGTCAAAACATCATAAACAGCACATTACTCTTTGATTGAAAGACGAGCAGTTGTGTTGCCATATATTTGCCGTGTCTCTAAATTGACTTGCATGTGCGCACACACATTAAAATGCACACACATGTGCACACAGTTTTAATGAGAGTGTTCATTTTACTGATAGTGCCTCTAGGTGAAATGATTGCCAATGTTGGGCCCTGATGGCTAGTCCAAGTGTTCTCAGGCCAATTGTCTTTATGGGCCATAGTGGGCCGCGAACGCACCCCTCATCTCCCCGACTGCCGCTTTAACTGCTGCTCTGCTGCAGCCAGCACACGCTTGCAATGAATACATGGCCATAATATGCATAAGCACACAATGTAGACACCAAGTTACGCATTAATACTAAAACACACACATACACACGCGCCCAGGCGGAGGCCAGCAGAGAACAATAGGCCGTCTGACAATGGGGCTCAGAGGAATTCTCTCCTCCATATTAATATTCAGCAGAGTGGATATAGAGAGAGTGTGTGTCAGCAGGGACACATGCTCATCAACCTCGCTAACACTGGGGTTAGACAGCCACATGATTACAAAGTACTCAGACTTTGGTCCCCAGCCCCGCAACTATTAATCCCTAACTCCTACTTCCTCACTTCCTCTGTCCTAGCTCACTACAGCGCACAGAGCGACCAAACTGCCAAGTATCACAGCTGTCACTTTTCTTCGCTTTCCATTTTCCCAATTATTCTGATCAGCCTGATGGAGCAAAGGGTGGATAGAAATGGAGATTTGATATCGTCAATTTCCTGCCACCCCCACTACAGTGTGTCAGATTTGTGATAGTGCAACTAGAAGGTCATCTGGAGGAGGATTTGGAATTTTTTTTTTTTAATGAAAATGGCAAAAACACTCATGTTACTTAGTTTCAATCCCATCATTTCCTCCTTTTGAACCTCATGTCAGTACAAATATGTATGCCAGCAAAAGCAGCTGTAGTACCAGTCTTTATAGCTTCCATCTGCAAATTGTACAAGGTGACCACTCACAATGCAGATATGAATGCTCTGGCAGTGTTTATGTACATATGTCACCACCATCTGTAAATCTGTAAATGTGAATCGCTTACAGCTCATCTGTACACTTTTCTCTAACATAAAAGTGTCCACAACATAAAGAGTTTTGTTTTGTTGCAGTCTTTAGTTGCCCTGAGCTCAGATGGGGATGCAGTATCTGTACACGATCATACTTGTGTGTTTATTAGTTTATGCAGTTTTATTATCTCTAGCCTCCTTTATAAGCCTCTGCACCAAACAAAGGAAAATAAAACACTAATATCTGGTTACTATACAAAGGGAAAAGGAGTGGGAGCATCTGAAAAGCACAGAAGCCACAGTGAAAGTCACATACTGTTGCCTGCCTGTAGGCTACACAGTTGTTATAGACTGGCTCACAAGAGCTGAGTGACTTCTGTCCCCCTGAGGAACGAGATGTTCTCTCTGGTCTCTGTTATGCAAAAGACAAAAAAAAAAAAAATGGGTACAACAGAAAAGACGTGCGGTGAAGGGGTCAGTCAGAAATGTTTTTGACCTCAGCACACGATATGGATTAGACCTTCCAAAGTATGGAAATTACTGTTTTTGTTGCTGCTTCTTTGCTTCAGTGATGATGTGATGGGTTTAGTAAAGAGGAGGATAATATTAGGAGAAATAATATTATGATAACAGACATGGGTTTATTTTTTACTCTTTAACACTGATGAAATAAATTGCAAAAATGAAAGAAAAAATTAGCAGACCAAAACAAACTTCTATAATAATTTTAAACATAGCTCTGGCTGTGCACACAGAGGCCCCCACCCACTATAAATGTCTTGTTTAGAGGGGGCAGCCAATCAGAATAAAATGGTCTGAAAGGCAAAGGACTTGAAAAAGCTCGTTTCAGAGAGTGGATGAACTAAGGAGCTGCACCACAGCCCAGTATAAGTTAAACAGGGATAACCTTATCTCTCAGTAGAGTTGCAAATGAATTTATAAAGCCAGAAATGTCGGGATTGAAGCGTTTTATCCAACAAACAGTCCTAACCTTCAAATCTGCTATCAGTAAAAACTAAGAAAATATAACAATTATTCCCTTTTTACAAGCTATAACCACCACTTTGTTTTAGAAAGAGAATATATTTACTCATTGAGTAATCAACTAACTGACAGGTTTGTTGACCACTTGGAAACTGCCTAGCAACTACCGGTCTCTGGGAAATACTTGTTTTTCCCTAAACAGTTGCGAGTGGTTGCTTGCAATTGCTGTAAAATCATTTGCTAAGCCCCAGTCAGGCAGAGCAAAAAAAACAGTCAGCAACCCCATAGTAACCACCAGCCAGTCCTGAAGAATGTTACACAAACCTGAAATTGAGCCATTTGCCTTTAAAGAAGATTGTGCCCTGTGAAACATGATGGTTTCAGCAGTAAGGCACAACTTTTTCTTAGAAGGTTAGTTTCTGGTTTGCATCATACTTGTTTCCCTACACTCGAAGAATAGTTTGAAAGTGTTTGCAGACTTTTGGTGCAGAACAATCTTTGCAACCAGTTTCTTTCACTGACAGCCAGCAACCGCCACCAACTACTTACCAACCTGCTGGGGAATACACATTTTTGCCCAGTAACCAGAGGTTACCAGGCAGTTGCTGACTGACCCTCAGTAACAACACTGAATTTCAGTATTTTATAGCCTGTTAGAGATTTTATCCCACTTCTTTATCAGTTATTGGTTTCACAGTGACACAGCTGACCTACTGCATCTTTCTGTAATGTATCTGTCTGGATGTATTGTAAAGTTTTTGTAATTTACAGTACTAATTAATGTGTAACTATAACATAGTAACAGATGAATGAAAATCTGTCAAAAGTGGCAAACAAAAAAAAAAAACTTTAAAAAAATAAAACAAGCACTCAAAAGTCTATTACCCTGGCTCCATGTGAAGATGTATCCATTCATGGTTTGTTTAACATCTAAGAGGTTATATTGAGCTAGATAAATGCTGCCAATTAATATGAATATTTCCTATTTAAAGTGCTACAATTGCCTTGCCCTCAAGTACATTTATGACTAACAAAAGTAATTACCTTGGTGCAACTTTCTCTTACCTTCCTCAAAAACTCTAACAGCCATTTTCATATTCTGCCAAATGACTAGTCTGTACTTTGCCTCCTAGCTCTTTGCTCTGATACACGCTCCTTATGTCCGCCATCTACTCCTTCCCATTACACTCCCACTAGCTAGGCTTGCTTCCATCACAAAAAGTTTTAAGGACAGCCTCGACATCACACAGATAGAGCTTCACATATTGATGTCTAATGGGTAATGGCAGTGAGCTGTGAAGACACTGCTGATTCTCAATACTCACTTCTTGTCCAATACAGGCAGACGTTTTGCCTGCGGTAGGCAAAGATTAGTGCAGAGTCTAAGAGTAGTTGGGCCAGACATTGCACCCAATTAAAAGGGACTCGCTTTAAAATGACAGTTCACATTATTAAAGGTGGCATCTGCTTTTAATACAAGACTGATGACATCCAATTAGGCTTTATTTTTGTTGCATTTTTTTGGACTTTAAAGTAGCTAACTATTAGACATCAACAAATTACAAATGAACTGAATAACAATGAGCGCAGCACCAAGTCCTTGCTTAGACCATTATCCCATTTCTCCTTAATGCCAATAACAAATTCGACACATTTGGCAAGCACTGTCTATTTAACATTCTGCCCCACATCACTGGATTTTCATTATGTGAGTTACCCACACTTTGCACATATGAATAGGTTTACTACACATCATCTGGATATCAATCTGGAGCGGTTTTATAAAAAGGGATAATTTATCTCTCCAAGCACCTCACTAAATTGCACACCCAGTTTCCATCTGTGGAACCAGTTACAAACAAACATATACACCATCACCCTGAATGCACAGTTTTCAACACCGTTCAAGGATGTATACAAGCACAGACATAAGCCTGTTGACCAAGTTCTTCTCAGCTGCAGCATGTGTCCTTTGAAAATGAAAATGAGGACGCCTTTATTTGTCTCTATTTGTGTTTAAGCAAACTGAATGATAATTTCCCAGTTGGGTATGTAGTCTACTTACACTGGGATGAAGTGAAGAGGCGAATGTGAGCAGCAGAGCAGTTAATGGCCTTGATGAATTTGTCTCTGTACACTCAGTATGTCTGATGAAAACCTTATATCTCTAAAACCAGTGTTCACTGGGGGGTTTGATTCTGCACATAAGATACAGGCACTTAGTGCGTGATGGTTAATGAAAGCTCCAAAGCTTTGTCTGAAGAGAGAGGGGAAAAAAAACACAGATATAAAAACATGGAGTTACCTTAATGGGAGGTTTGTGTCCACTGGGAGCACAGTGTTGTGCATATGCAGTGGTGACCTTCAGGAAGTATTTTCATGAGGTACTTAATTTTAAGAGGTATAACCGTTCAGATGGGGATAATTATTTAGCCTGCACCTTTTAGGATTCCATATTGTGCCAACATTGAGACTCAACATTTCAACCTGGCATCATTTAAACAAAGCAGGCTTAACAAACGAAGATACATTAGAAGGTGTTTAATTTACATCACATTTAGCCAATATTTAATTTTTTTTGCTGTAAAACAACAGATTTATGAGAACCATTCCCTTCATATACCAGAACCCATTTCTTTAAATTAATTTAAGGATGGTGATTTTAAACTGGCCATATGTCTAAGTGTGAATGGTTTTCTGTCTCTCTTTTTCCTGTGATAGACTGAGTTTACCCCCACCTCAAGCCCAAAATCAGCTGTGATGAGCTCCAGCTCCCAGGTTGGATAAGCGGTTCAGAAAATGAACCTTACAACATAGTTTGATATGACAGTAAACACCACAAACTGACTCAAAACAAATAGGCTTTCTTTAAAATGTAGGTACATGAATGACTAAAAAGGGACTCTCCTGGCCCCAAAGCCAGTGACATTAAGTATTTTATGCAGCTTCTAAGATGCATAACTTCAGAGGACTTAAGTCTTAGGTCTTGGCACATATTGATAGATTTTAGCATATGTTCATCAAGTGGATCATTTATATGCTTCATCATCATCATTATCACGCAGCTCGCTTATTTTGATTAAGCTGTATTTATTTGGCTACATTTGTCGTGCATACATTTACATATTACACTTTGAAACAAAAACTTGTAGACTGCACTGTCCCTCCATCCATCTTTTTGGATCATCATCCATCAAAAACGGTGCCACGTGCTCGCTCTCATAATGTCTCTGGTTCCATTAACAGCACAGTGTATCATGAAATAAATCAGTGACCTTTAATCCTCCTTGTGCACTGTGCCATATCTGATGTGTTACAAATGGCCTGTTGTATCAAGCAGATTTTACCTCATTGCCCAAATGCATCTCCAAATGATTCCTCTAATATTGTTCTTGCCTGCTGTCTCTTTTCAGGTTGGTGCTCACTAACACTCAGCCAGCTGTCCTACTGAAGCCGAGAAGCCGAGACCAGTGAAGTCTACCTACAGGATACAAAGGCTGTCCATTTCTACCACCTCTTCACGCTGAGCCAGCCCATCACAGCACTCCTTAAAGCGGACTGTATACAATACACGCTGTCTTCTGGCTTTGCTGAAGATGATCTGTGTGAACTGAGAAGGAAGTGATCAAACATTTAACAGAGGAGAGAGTGCTTGAAACTGAGGGAGAAGGAGAAAGAAGCTTTCCCCTTGAATCCTGCTCATACAGTCGGTACTCTTGCTGAGGCCAGCCTGTCCATCACAGCCTTAAAAAGTGCTCATTACTATCACTGAACCGTGAAGTGCATGTTGTAATAATTGTTATAGTACAGCTCTAATAACAGATCAAGGACACAGTTGAATTTTTCTGAGCTGCAGAAAGCGTACCTATTCTCATTTTGTGCGCACTAATCATCAATTAAAAACCACTACCTGTCTATTTGAAGCAAGTGTAGCATGGTACAGTACTATTTTTGCATGACCCACTGCCTGCATGAGTAACCAGGGTTGCTTTTGACTTCGAAGAAGGACCCTTGAGCCCGCAACCATCTTCTGACTGTCTGCCCAACTGTAGCATTTGGGTGTGGGGGGGATGTTTCAGAATTAGGCCTCTGGACACTTGCTGAAGATGACTTGACTTGGCAGGCCTAAAAGCCCCTTACCCAAAGAGCGAGAGCTTGACAGCAGGACACACAAACACACGCCCTCAAACAGAAGACACAAATGTGGATGCCGAGGCGGCTTTAAGCCATGCTGGTGTTGCTACTCGTGGAGCCCTGGAGTACAGGCTATCATCATCCCTATCATCATTCACCCAAGCTGAGGAAGATTCAACGGCCCGAAGGAAAGAGGCTACACTTCTGAACGATTCGAAGGAGACTGTGAAATTGTGCTAACACGCAGAGATCCACAGCAACATCCTCAATAACCCATATAAACACTAATACTCCCCTCCACAAATCCTTGATAGAGGAAAAAACAAGGCTGCGGCGGGCGTGAAAGGCACAGAGACTGAACAGGTTAGCAAGCCCTTGGCAATCACATCCTGGGTCGATCAGACCTTTTACACACACACGCACACACACACACACCTTCTCCTTTCATTCATCACAGTGAGGAACACCACACTTACATCTTGCTTTGAGCTACAGGGAAGGAAAAAAGACACTAGAAAACAAACGGCAGCTCTGTGCTCCTTTACTTCAGAACATGATTAAAAAAAATTCTTTTTGTGTGTGGGGGGGGGGGGGGGGAAAAAAAAAAAAAAAAAAAGGGGGGGGAAGGGGAAGGGAAGGAGGAAAA
>VUQK01044320.1:64136-77766 GCA_015106715.1 Bujurquina vittata
GAATTTTTCATGTAGTGCTTGAAATTGTAAGCGTTGTTTTATTTATTTATATATATATATATATATATATATATATATATATATATATATATATATATATATATATATATAAATTATATTTATTAAGGCTAAAAGTAAGGAGTGTGTAAGTTCTCACTGAAGGTAGATACAGGTGATGCAGCTACCTGCTGCAAGTTTCTGTGTGCAGTGCACCCCCAGAGTGGATGCAGCTTGCTAAACTAGCTTGCTAGCATTGGCTAACAAAAACCCTTAGCTCCAACAAACTAAAATGGTGGCAGTCAAAATACAATAAACTTTCCTTGGACCAAATACAATTGCCCTCCCTCCCCAGGCCTGGGAAGCCATCAGTTTGTCACAGCTCAGCTCTCTCCATTGCACTCCCTTTCATCCATGCATATGTTCGCGAAAAGTGCTCCTATAGAGAAGAATACCATTCATGATTTTATGCATTGTGTGGCTTAACTGGGGAAATGGTGGCAAACTCTCCTCTCACATATTTTATTAATTTCTTAACAGAGCAGTTGGCATTCCATTCTTGGACGTGGATAGCAATCACACTACATGTGTACTGTCCAAACCACAGCAATCACACTCATCAAACAAACTCAACTTTGGAGGTCAAATGCATTTGGGTACAGTGTAAATCGCTATAGCACAAATGACTTTACATTTGATAGACAGCTACCTTAAACATCTGGGGGAAAAGATGTAATAATCCTACATCTTATCTCATAATATTAAGATCGTCATAATAACCCAATTTGCATAAATGTGCCAGTAAATATGACATATACACTACTTAAAATTTTGAATGCACCAGCATACATTATGATAACTCACAGCACTTCTTCCTGTCAAGCAGCATGAATAATACAGAGTTTTGTTTGGAACTTGCTATAAATTACAGAGAACCCACCTCACTCATTTGTATTGATCATTTTCGGGTGAAAATGAGCAATACATTTTCTTCTGTGCAGTTTTGTCTCATAACGTCTGTGGTCTGATTGTGACCACTGCGCCAAGCTGCTGATGGACTTGTGAATGTCATTAGCTGAGTGAGTGCTCCCTCGCTGCACAGAGAAAGCTTCCGTGGTGAGGTAGTCCTTAAGCTTTGGGGGTCATTACAAGCAAATAAAAGCTCATTTTTCCCTATAACTAATGTTTCAAATGAAATATTTAAAGATCCAAGCCATTGCCAATTAGTCAAACTGTGGTTGGTCGATAATGCTGGTATGGCTGCATTCATTGTGGATAAATATGGGGCCATCATTCTATCAAGTACACAGCTGCTGTCCGTGTTTGTGTCAGGGTACACTTCTCAGACGGTGGTCATTCAATGATATAAAAGCACCATTTTATTCAATTCAATTCAACTCCCCTTTATTTATATAGTGCCAAATTACAACAGGCGCCTCAAGTGCATTATATTGTAAGGTATTAACAATGTATATAATTCCAGAGAAAACCCAACAGTCAAAACGACCCCCTTTGAGCAAGCACTTGGTGCCAGTGGGAAGGGAAAACTCCCTTTTAACAGGAAGAAACCGCTGGCAGAAGCAGGCTCAGGGAGGGGGGAGCCATCTGCCATGAACAGTTAGGGCTGAGAGGAGAGAGACAGGACAAGAGACACACTGTGGAAGAGAGCCAGACATTAATAATAACTAAGGATTAAATGCAGAGTGGTATATAAACAGAGGTGAATGAAAAGAAATAGTACATTATGGGAACCCTATGCAATGTTAGTCATAAATGAACATATTTAATATTTTTCTAGTTCTGAACTTGAATTTCAATGGGACACATGGCTAAGAAAACATAGCTGAAAAAGATCGTTTTTGTAGCCATTACCCGACTGAAGTACACACGTTAAAGGTCCAGTGTATTCAGAACAGATATTCTGTCTTTAACTTCCTAGATCCCTAGTACAAAGTCCATGTGATGTGCAATAAATGGGCCACATACACGTCTAACTTTGCATATTGGTGGAGTATTCCAGTAGTGAGAACTCAGCTGCTGTGTGCTCTTGACCTGATTCTCTCAACATTTTTTGGAGTTCATCGCTGAAAACGGCTTTATCATCCATTTGGAATCATGTTTCGGTGAAGCCAGCATTCACACCTGTCACTAGGGGAAAATGTGTATTGCCCGAGCAGCTGGTGAATACATGCTGGAGGTTACTGGCAGTTGCAAAGTGAAATTCTTGTCAAGTGAAAGAACGTGCCGCACCTAAAAGCTAGCAGATTGCCACCATCGTCTGTAGTTTGCATGAAAGACAATGACTTCCATGCAAACACGGGCCAACTACTTGCCAAGTCATAGTGAAACTATGAAAAGTGTGACGCAAGCTAGTATGTGTTGCACTTTTTCAAGTTGCACTGCTGCTTGCTGAGTAGTTGGCCAGCTTTTGCACGCCAATCTGCGTCTTCTATGCAAACTACAGCAGACCGTGGAATCTGCTAGCAACCACAACAATCACAGGGAGGTTTTCAGCACAGCACCCTATATGCAACTGATTTCACCAGGCAACAGCCAGCAACCACTCAATTGATGGGGAATACATATTTTTCCCTAGCAACTGGAAGTTTCGGGAGACCGGTTTCACAAATTTGGTCTCCAGATGTGTGTGATAGAGGCCTTAGTTCAGGTTTTGAGCAGAATAATCCACTATGTACAACTAGTTACCAACAGTGTTTGTTAGGTGCTTGTCATGTATATTTTCTGTTTTTTTTAATCTGGAAGAAACTGCCTGATGCACCCAAAAACCCATGCAGTTGTGGACTGCACAGGTACAGCTACCTGAAAATCATTGAAAATACCATAAAGGCAAAAGGACCTGTAGATTATGGGATTAAACATTATTTGTAGCTGTTTTAAAGCTACAGTTTACAGGAGTGACGTTGAAGTGTTTGCATATGACCTAAATATGAAAGGTTAGTGGGATCAGTGTAAGTGGCGTCTAACACCAGTTACACAAGTGCACAAGTTTGCACCATTTCCCAGAGATGCAATACTGTACTTTGCATGTGTTCTTTTACAGTACATTACACTAAGGGCAAACCCTGAGAACAAAACCATCCAAAAAATCCCCCCCCACCATACACACACACACACACACACACACCTACACACACACACACACACACAAAAGTCAGTGTTTGTTCATTTTGAAACTGAAATGGAATGAACACATAATACATACAGATTAAACAAGATTTTGATTTAAATTCGATTTTTTTAATTTTTTGATTTTTAAAGTCACAGTTAAGTAACAATGTCCTTCACAGACCAATACTGTAATACACTTTGGCCAAGTTGTTTCAGCTGTCTCACTTGCTATTGTTAAGAAAAGTGTCTAATCTTCCCACCATATCCCTGAAGTCACCTCAGTTGATGCAGGGTGGAGCAGCTAATTCTGTGTGACAGCTGAAGCCGAGGGATTGGCAATGGTGACTTTGACGTGGGAAAATATCGTGCCACTGCTGAGATTAAACAGCAGCTGAATCAATGGGGAGCTTGCCTTATGAATATTGCATGAGGGGCGTGCTCCCGACAACTCTCTTCAAAGCCCTCAAAAGAGGAAGCACAAACAAAGTATGTTCAGCTGGAGGTCAGATTGTTGGCCTTTGGACATGAGCATGAAGAGGAAATCAGAAGAGGGATTGGTGCAAGGACACAAAGAGTGACATGCTGTTGATGAACGTGACATGGGTACCCATCACTACAAGTTGAATTAAATCATTTACGTCCCCTTTCTCAATTGAAGACAATAATATTTCAAAGCATTCTTATTTTCTAACTTGCAAAATCTAAATTGAATTCAGCGTCCTTGGCCTTTTCGAGGTGATGGCTAAACAAAAGGAACAACAATAAACACCTCAAAAGTGACAGAGAAAATTCAAATAACCCACTGTTTAAAAGGTGAAAACAGAAAACAGCATTTTTCATGGCAGATTTGTGGCACTACAGCTGTAATAATCAATCATCCATCCACTGTGTAATCTCTGCAGAAAGTTTCTCATCTCTGCTCACGCCTATCCATTATATCACAGTGTACCAACACACACTAAAGTTCAGATAATACATCACAGCAAGAATGTGAGAAGGCAAACCAATCAAGGTCAGCAAAAACGAGATTTTCCCATGTAGTTATGCTGCACTTGATGCACAAAATTTAATTGCAAATAAATGTTTGATTAAAATGAGCTCCAGTAAGTTGCTGAAATTATAGAGACCACAATTTCCCCGCGTAAACTGCAATTGGAATAATGAGCAGCCAATAATACTTTTACATACTAGGGATGGATGTCTGCAGCACGGGTATCAAGTAGAATCCCTGTCATGGACATGTTTTTATCACAATCCACAATGTATGTTTCTTTTTATATAAAAAAAGTTCAAAGGCATCTTAATGTAAACGTTACAGCATGATATATGAGTTAAGTTGCCTGCAGTATGCTTTAGAGCTGAGATGCTGCATGTACAGTAGTTGCCTCTGGGGCAAGTGTTTTCTTGGCTGAGCATTTCTCAGTACAGGAAGTCAAACTGATGCATGTGACCGTCCTTGTGCCTTGACACACTGGTCATGGCAATGCAGGGAACAGTTTTTCGTGGAGCCTGAGTTTTGTGCCTGAGCCTTGCGTATTAATATTTAGGTTCTGGGACAGGTTTTATTGTTCTTAGTTTTTTTTTTTCTGGTTGAGTTTCGGTTCCTGCGTTTTTGGTGTTGTGAGCTCTTTTTAAGTTTTGTATTCTTTTTATGTAGCAGATATCTTCTGGTTTCATTATAAGTTTCTCAGTTTAATCTTTAAGTTTCTTAGTTTTTGCCACCTTTCATAATGGTAAATGGACTAGTTCTTATATAGCGCTTTTCTACTCTAGTTGAGCCCTTAGAGCACTTTATACAACACACCTGCATTCACCCATTCACACACACATTCATACAAGCACTGTTTTCTATGTCAAATTGCTTTCTAGCTAACATTCACACACATTCATCCTCCGACAGTTGCATCGGAGAGCAGCTTGGGGTTCAGTATCTTGCCTAAGGAAACTTTCTCATGCAGACTGGAGCAGCCTAGGAATCAAACCACCAACCCTCTACTACTATTATCTAAGAATCTTCTAATTAGTAGACGACCTGCTCTGCCTCCTGAGCCACAGCCACCTAATCTAGTTTCTGTTTGCAAGTTGTGGATTATATTTAATTCCGTGAGATTGAGTTTATCCTGCCTCCCACGTGTTCCCCGTGGATCCTGGTGTCTTGTTCCTGGTTTTACTTCCCTTGTGTCTTTTTATCCTTTATTAGTTTCAGCTGTGTCTGGTTAACCTTATGTTTCCCATCTTCCTGATTACCTCTTGTGTGTTTAAGTCCTCAGTTTACTTCTCTTTTTGGTTGTGTTGTTGTGTCTCCTTGGCTGAGAATTCTCTGTGTTTTCTGGGCTTGTTTTCCAAGTGATTGCCTGGATATTTGGATTCTCTGGCTTTTCTGGTTTGCAGAAAACCTGAATTTGGACTTTGTTTTGTAAAAAGGTGGCAGTTATCATAGTCTAAAAAATAACTAGTTGGAAACAAATAAGACAGCATGTTGTGCTGGTCAATCCATCCACCCCAACCTCTTTTCCATACACACCTGACTTCCTCCTTTGCACCATAATTTTTATAGTTATTATTTTGTCCTCGGGAAACCTTGTGAAAATGGCCGATAGTGTCATTCTTCTTAAAGTTAGGAGTGATGCTAAGACAGAAGAAACTGAAACTAAGGTTAAAACTAGAAAACCAATATTCTAATCTAGTCATTATTTTAAAAATAATAAATACATGCACAGTCTTAGCAAATAAAAACATTGCTCATAATAAAATAAAACGAACACTTGCAATCTTTCAACACTTCCCTTTGGACAGATTTTTCTCCTCGGATGTCACTGCACATCAGCAACAGCCTGTCACCCCTGGGTGGCCTTTTTAATGGATTGCGGCACCAAGCAGTTTCCTGTTCACAAGCTACTGGTGTGACTGATCATAAAAAAAATATCTGGGATGCACCGCATTATTATGCTTCATCAAGTTTAGCATGTATGATTTTGTCAAATTCTATCAGTAGACAAATGCAATGTGATAAGGTGTTAATTCAGATAACAGACTGTCAAAAACAAGGAGAAGAGTCTCTAAATCTGAAACCTGTGTAACATCTGTAAGGACTTGTTAATGCTGTGTGTCTTTTCTCAGAAATGTTTCCATCTTGGCTGAAAGTAGTTTCTATGGCAACGCATAAATACTTCCAATGGACACTGAGGGATGTGTGTTTCTTGGAGACATCCCTCTCGGCACACAACAACAGGTTCACTGTGTCATTGTGAAAACCACTAACAAGCAGCCTGTTCGTTAACACCTAATTCCAGTTTAAGAGCCCTGAGACCAAATGTAAATGCCTCTTTTTAATAAGAGGACAATTATTTTTGAAGCCAGAATTACTCACTAGGTATAAAATAAAAAGTGTCACTGTTTCTTTTCCTGGACCCATTTCAAATTAACCCTGGCATAAATGTTATTGATTCAGTGGAGCAAAGTGCATTTAATGAGCCCATATCTTTTTTTCAACTGACATGTTGGTTCCTGGATAAAAATACATGCTTCGAGCACCATCGGGGCTTCTCAATATCAATCTCAAGCTTCTCTGATTTTTTTTCAAGTTCAACAGAAGATTCTGAAGTGGGAAACGAAACTTTAGTAATAGTAATGGCACTGATGACAATGATGACGAGCTACGAAATAAAGCCACCGCAGTTTATCAAGTAACGTGAAAAACACGGAATCTCTAGCTGCCCTGAGCTCTACAGAGATCTTTTAGCATGATCATTCTGATTCGATGGTTTATTCCAAGCACAACTTCCAGGGCTAAAAATGAAGCCAATACAGAAGAGCCAACCTTGGCTATGAAAGCAAGTCAATCCCTATGGGCTCAGCGTTAAAATACCAAACTTTGCTGCAGTCTCCTTTGTTCCTCGTCACTACAATGAATTACTACACTTCACATTGAGAATGGCACGTTACTCATTAACACAGGTGTGGCTGCTGCTCGTTATAGATGTGTGCATTTTTTTCAATAGTGTTTTTTTACTTAGCATCCCATTAAATAAAACACTGTTTTTTGTGAATTGGGTTTCTATAAATAAAATTGAATTGAATTGAACTAAATTAATTATGAATGCACATTGCTAACTGAGCTAGCTAGCAGTACCATTACCTGACAACTCCTCAATGCTACCCTCTGACCCACGTGTGGTCACGTCCAGCTTGTGGGGTCAGGATTCTAAACTTAAGGGTTCAGAATGTTGGTCACAAACCAGTGAAACCAGTCTGGTAATGCTTGGTTAGCAAACGTGTTCACCTTTTAGTTTAGTTCATTCATCAAGAAGACAACAAGTTCTCCCATTTTATTCGCAAACATATTTACGCCATTCTCAAACTGTCTATAAACCAGCACTTTATACTCAGTGGAATTAAATAAAAGTACTGAACAGCTCATAAGCTATAATAATCTCCAGTGATTTTGGACAGTGCTCCTTTCAAAATGTTTTCAAAGGTGAATACTGTCATGGTGGCTTGCTATTGGTCAGCTGTGCAAATTTATGTCTCCTAATTACTAAAAGCTGAAATCTTTGCAGAGCTGTTTAACATGGCCTTTAGATTATCAGCAAAAGTCACAGAAAAAGCTCAAAAAACAGGAGATAATGAAGCTAATGTGTGATCCACAATGACTGAAGGTATCTCAGGATTTGACGCTAATTTTATTTTGTCATTTTTAGCAGCTAAGTTAAAGTGTTTTTGCACTGATATGCTGTAGGTTATAAACCAGGATAATTATGACAGAGTCAAGAGTTTATTGGTGTAAAGTTAAGGAAAAGTAGTAGGGAATATGCTGAATGCAAACTATCTTTAGTTAAATAAACAACAGTGTAGACTAATTAACCTGCCCCTAAAAAGAAAGCTGTCTCATTCTTTATAAAGTAACACAGTCAAAAGCAAATAATTGAATTATTGTTAAGATATGCAGGACCTTTAAATTCTTTGTCTCTTGCATTCAAATCAACTTCTGATTGGAGAACAAATTAATTCATTTCAGTGCCCAGTGCCCAAAGGTAAAGAGGCAGCACTTTTTGAACAAATCTCAATTTCATCAGTTTATTCTGTCCATGTCAACAACCACGCTAATGTCATGTGTCCTTTGAGCATCTTTCTAATGGTTTGTGAAGTGTGAAGTGTTGCACAAGTACCATAGTGTTTGGGTACTCAACATTGGAGTTACATGATTTTGGTGTTTATTATAAATTTATACAAATGCCATGAGATTGTAAACCTGTATATACATAAAAAAAACCTGTATGATAAGCAGAATTACTTATCCTTCATATTTGATGACTAGCCCCTCAAATGTGAACACCCATTTTCAGAAACAACCTGTTTTGAAGTAGCACTCTGAAACATCAGGTCTAAAGGAATTACAGATGTTCAAAGTCCCCTCCCCCTTTTTTTAAATTTAAAGATTCTTTACTTACTTTTACTTATTTTATTAATTAGTTATTTATTTTAAAAAAGTTTAGGCCTTAGTTGACAAAACACTCACCACAAAATCCCTTAAAAGCATTCAGTGATGGCAGCACGTAATTGAAATTGCTCAGAATGCTTAGTCTACTCATTCATTATTTAAACTCATCCTCTGCCACAAGTACTCAATGCATACATGTACTCTGCTGTCATGAAATGTGAAACTCAGCATGATGCTCGGAAACTAAACTGTTCAAAAAAATGAAAAGAACTATTTTTAATCAGAGTATAGCTTCAAGTCAGTTAAAGTTCTGGAATATTGATCTGTCAGTTAAGTAGCTGAGGAGACTGTTGTTAGCTGCTTTGGTGTTAATAAAATTAACAATAGGCACACTACAGGGGCAACAATGAGACATCCCCCAAAACATCTTTTCTGTTTGGTCACTAGTTTTGCATTTGGCTATGGTCAGTGTCACTACAGGTAGCAAGAGGCAATGGCTGGACCCTATAGAGGTTGCGCGGGTAGTCCAACTCCCCCAGGATGGAACATCAATATGTGCAATTGCAAGGAGGTTTGCTGTTTCTCCCAGCACAGTCTCAAGAACATGGAGGAGATTCCAGGAGACAGGTATTTACTTCTGGAGAGCTGGACAGGGCTGTAGAAGGTCCCTGACCCATCTCCAGAACCAGAGTCTGCTCCTCTGAGCAAGGAGGAGCAGGATGAGCACTGCCAGAGCCCTACAAAATGGCTTTAAGCAGGCCACTGACTTCATGAGGGTGGCCTGAGGGCTCGGCATCCTCTAGTGTGCCCAGTGCAGGAATCATGGAGCCCAACTGCCATTTACCACACAATACCAGAATTTGCAGATCCACCTGTGCCCTGTGTTTTTCAAAGATGAAGGCAGGTTCACCCTGAGTGCATGTGACAAACATGAAAGAGTCTGGAGAAGCTGTGGAGAACATTATGCTGCCTGTAACTTTGTTCAGCATGACCAGTTTAGTGGTGGGACAATAATGGTCTGGGGCAGGGATGGGGATTCTGGGGAGGGCTGGAAGGACGGGGTTCACGGAGTGCAAGGCTCGTCGTATGCCCTTCAAATAGTAGCGAGCAGGCCTAAAGTACTTCATATTAAAATTGTGTTTGTGAACATGAGGTTACACTGTGCCAGTTTTACCAAACTTAAAAGCTAGTGATACAGGCTCTGAGCTGAAATTGATAAAGTAGGTGTCAAAATGATCCGATTGCTGTCCGTGGTGCTGATCTGCTTTAAATTTGTGTTGATTTATTATTAGTTACCACATAGCCTAATGTTTTTGTTGTCTCTTGGTGTGTCCATTTAATGGATTTCAAAATGGCATAGCTGTTTTCCATGGTGCTGAAGCTTGTAAGCTCCGCTGTTGCGAGCATATGTATGTCATGTTGAGCTTTATTATTTGGGTATAAAGGGCCAGGTTATTTGCCCTGCCCCTGGCCCAGCTCTGATTTGCTCTGCTAGTGGTCTGGGGAGACACATCCATCAAGGGATGCGCAGACCTCTACAGGCGAGGCAACAGAACCGGGACTGCCATTAGGTAGCAGGATGAAATCCTTGGACCCATTGTTAGACCCCATGCTTGTGCAGTGTGTCCTTGGTTCCTCCTGATGCACAACAATGCCTGGCCTCATGTGGCAAGAGCATGCATGCAGTCCCTGGAGATTGAAGGAATTGATACCATTGAATTTGATTTAGTGTCTTTGAATTCAGTCCTATTTAGGTTGATAATTTTTGGGTTCCATCAAACAATTTGGCATCTTTTAATTCCCAAGACATTAACCAGTCACTATCAGTATAGATATCAGCATGATTTTTTCCCATTGAAATGTGATGTGTTTTCAAAGTGTTCCCTTAACTTTTTCTCAGCATTTGTATGTGATTTAAGCTGCATTACAGCATAGGCTTTGTTCCCATGCACTGATTTTGTAACTGAAGTCAGCCATGGTGCAGGATGCATCAAAAGACCTTCAGTGCAACAGTACTTTAGTACCTTCTCTCTAAGGTCATTTCCTGTCCACATAGCACTGAACACCTGCGTAGTTGGACCTGATGATATAATTCAGTCTTCCAGTCAAATCTGTTGGGAGCCTGATGTCTGAATACCACGGCATATGCACGCAGTTATTTTCATTCAGAATGACACCAACAAAGGGCTGACCCTGAGCTTCTATTGATTTCGGCTGAATCATGTTCAGCCAGTTTTATATAATTTCTATTCAGCTTTGTTTGGTGCTTTCTTTCAATGTTGACTGTTGGTATTTAAACCCACTGTTTCACAATCAATGTTTTATTACTAGGAGGATGAATATTTCTGGCCATAGAATCCTGAAGTTGAGACCTTTCCAAATAAGTCTGGTGTGTCCTATTGACAGACCAGTGATATTTTTACATGCTTGTGTATCTTTTCCCACCATTTAATTATGAAATTTCTCCCTTGGAAGTGATTTGGAAGGTAGACACACTCTGCTGATCGGATTCCAGTTACTCTCAACTTTAAAAAACAGGAGAGCATGAGAATTTATTGCCGCTCTGGCCTTGATCAGGGAGCTCAGCTGTTGCTTGTTAATAATCACTGAGCACACCTGAGCTCCATCTCAGTGATCACCCAACTTAATTTAAAGACTGTAAATGCACCCAGTTTGTTTTTAATTATGTCCTTTCTGCTAAAATTAATTAAAACTTCATGTGCCTCCACAATATTTTCTCAGACTGAATGTTTGCCTGGATGGTTTTGCAAGTGTGTATTCAGCTCAACATGTTGGGAGTATTAAACATTATGTTAATTTATGAGGCGGTATCTCTATTAGGCTGGGATAGGGTCCTCCCATGACCCTGAACTTGAAAAGCTCCTAAGAAGACGGATGGATGGATGGATGGATGGATGGATGGATGGATGGATGGATGGATGGATGGATGGATGGATGGATGGATGGATGGATGGATGGATGGATGGATGGATGGATGGATGGATGGATGAATGAGAGTCAGGCAGGTATAATGGTGAAAATGTAAGCATCATAGGTGGATGAGTTTAAATACCTGGTTTAAACCATCCAAAGCAATGGAGAGTGCAGGCAGGGTGGATTGGGTGGAGATGAGTGTCAGAGGTGATTTGTGACAGATGGGTAGCAGCAAGAGTGAAAGGGAAGGTTTACAAGATATTAGTGAGATGTTCTATGATGTATGGTTTGGAGACAGCAGTGACAAAGAGACAGAAGGCTGAGTTTGAGGTGTCAGAGTTGAAATGTTAAGATTTTCACTGGGAGTGATCAGAATGGATGGGATTATAATCAGTATAATAGAGGGACAGCTCAGGTTGAGTGGTTTGGAGACAAAGTCAGAAATGCAAGGATGAGATGGTTTGGACATGTACAGAGGAGGCAGATATTCTGGTTGCTATAGATGGAGTTGGCAGCAGGCCACAAAAGAGGACCACACAGAAGATTATGGATGTAGTTAAGGAAGACATAGGGATGGTTAGTGTAACACAAGAGGATGCTAAGGACAGGGTGAGATGGAGGTCCACTGTGTTGACCCCTAAAGGGAGCAGCTATAAGAAGAAGGATGAACTGAAGCAACTTTATAAGGTGGCTATTATGATTGGTCAGTTGCAATGATAATCTTGGAGCAACACTGTGATGTTACTAGTATATGATACTAGAATATATCAATAACGTGATATCAGATAAACCATGTGGCTTGCTTAATTAACTCCTTATCTAGCTACACTATATTGGCTAAAGTATCGGCTCATCTGTCTTCACATGCATATGAAAATGAGTGACATCCCATTCTTAATCCCTGGAGTTTGATATGATGTCAGCTCTCCCTTTGCAGCTATAAGAGCTTCAGCTCTGCTGGGAACGCATTCTACAGGATTTAGGAGAATTTATGGGAATTTTTGACCATGATTCCATTCATCCAGAAGTGAGGCCAGATGCTGATGTTGGATGAGAAGGCCTGGCTCACAGTCTCTGCTCTAATTCATCCCAAAGCTGTTCTCAGGCCAGTCAAGTTCTTCCACACCAAATTCACTCATCCATGTCTTTGTGGACCTTGCTTTTTACACCGTTGCACATTCATGTTGGAACAGGAAGGCGCCATTCCCAAACTGTTCCCACAAAGTTGGGAGCATGAAATTGTTCAAAATGTCTTGGTATGCAGAAGCAATAAGAGTTCCTTTCAACCCCACACTATAATCCTCCCTCAAACAAACTTTACACTTGGCATAATGTAGTCAGAGAAGTACTGTTCTCCCCCCCAACCCAGACTTGTTTATCAGATTGCCAGACAATTAAGATGTTTGGGGTGGGTACCACTGCCCCTGCCTTGTAATACCCTCCACCCCGCAAGCAATACACCAGCATAGAGACAGCTAAACCCTAGCATCACCTCTTACACACACCTATTTACGTTATTTCTCCCACCATGTTTTACTTTTTCTTTTTGCTTTTTCTTTTCTTTTCTTTTCTTTTCTTTTCTTTTCTCTTCTTTTCTTTTCAGCCTTGATGAAAATAGCTGCTATCTACTTCTTCCGTAATTGGTTGTTTCTAATGTCTTCTTTGAGAGGTCGTTGAAACTCATGACTGAGCCTGACACAGACTAAAGAGGTTAGCCAGCCTGGAAAAAGATAGGAATAGTAATGATAGATATTAAATATGTATGCAGGTAAGGCTTACTTGTGAACATAAGAACTTTGAGGCATAAATTTATATTTATCTTTTTAAAGATACTTGAAATTTTGAATAGCTCTGTTGTGGTTCATTAAGATGCTCCAGCATATGTGCTATTTGGTATTCATCCATAAGCACCAACATCTACTTTGCAGAGCCCGACTGGTCACCTGTTCTCCCATGAGGCCACAGTGTTATCCTTACTGCAAGCCAAGTAGCAAGTCAAAGTAACAAGCTGCTAATGAGCAAGAATAGAATAGAATAGAATAGAATAGAATAGAATAGAATAGAATGCCTTTATTGTCACTATACAGGATGTACAATGAGATTGGAGGGCCACTCCTGATCGGTGCCATA
>VUQK01044323.1:0-12500 GCA_015106715.1 Bujurquina vittata
GTGTGTGTGTACACTTGGCCTTGAATGTGTCAGCTCTATTTGAACTTGTCCAGGTCTTCAGCTTAACATACACAAAGGAAGCTCTTCTGCTGGTTTAAATTCTTATACAGTGTGTATGTATGTTTGTGTGTGGGTGTGTGTGTGTGAGTGTATGATTGTGTTGTGTCACTGGGGTAGAGAACAAAGAAACCATGCCTCAGGTTGTCTCTGCATCTTAAAAATGTGAAACCAGTGGGCTTCGGGTGTGTGCATGCGCGATCATCACCGTGTGTGTGTAAAGAGTGATTTTGTTGAAATTATGCATTTGTGTGAGTGTGACGTGGAATCTAACGAGCCCTACTGCTCGCTGCAACTTTTGAACTCTAAAAAAGTTGTGCTGTTATGTTTTGTCTTTGACACTGGATGTAACCCCACGAGTGGTGCTATTCCATTCATCCCAGTCGTAGCTGTGCATACATTGT
Source organism: Bujurquina vittata (assembly GCA_015106715.1). Classification (NCBI taxonomy): domain Eukaryota; kingdom Metazoa; phylum Chordata; class Actinopteri; order Cichliformes; family Cichlidae; genus Bujurquina; species Bujurquina vittata. The sequence continues at coordinate 462 of VUQK01044323.1, forward strand.
ACCTAACCCTTATTAATTACAGTAGCACTGAATATATTAAGGCCTTTTTTTTAGTGTACTCCCCTCTTTTTTTTTCTCCGTTTTTTATTATTTATGAAATGTATGAAATGTTTATACATTTATTTACTCTTTTGTATTCATGTATTTTTTATTCTTTTGTTTTTTCCACCTACCTATTTTAGTGTGGTAATATTTGTTTTTGTTTGTGTGCTTTTGTGTCCTTTATTGGCTCATGTCTATTATTCCAACTGATGTTTTCACTGGATTGTTTGTTCTGATGTTCACTGTTGTGAAAAATCAGAAATAAATCATACTTAAGTTTGCTCAGGGACCTTTGCACAAAGATTTATTTTTTAATAAAAACAGGATCATTATTGACACTGACATGACATCACTGCTGCAAAAAAGTAATATAAACTTCTTTTTTCCCCCCATAACTGGATGTTTTGGCACTTAAATAGATGTTGCAGAGAGTGTGTGGTAAATATGTGACTTTGGGCTTTATTTGATAGTTTGCCTTGCTAGAAAGTTGGTCCTGCAAAAAGTGTCCTCTAAGTCTTGAAAGGCTGTGTTTCTGAGACACTCTTTAATGGTTGGGTCCCCTTTTTCATGTAAACAAAAAAGAGCACAGCACAGATAAGCACTGCAGTGCCAGTCCAACACCACTCTGCCTTTCCCTGCTTTCTGGTTGTGGACTCATAGTTGGTCTCTGAAGGCTGGACTTATGAAAAGCGGCCAAAAAAATCAGATCATGACCAAAATAACCAACATTGTTTTGAATCAAACTGAATAATGTGCTTTTCATTCTTTCTTCTTTTTTCTATTTTGTGAAGACGTTTGAGCGAATTTTCTGATCCCTTACTCTCTGCTGATTGATGCCATCCAGTGAACATTCACCTTTCACCTACGTCAAGCTGAAACGTGCGTTTTACACACACACACACACACACACACACACACACACACACACGCACAAATGAAGGGGTCCGTGCTTCCTGGGAGAAATCCTCCACAGCACTGGAAGTGAGGCTTTCTCTGTTTGTCTAAGCAACAATGGCGGCTCGCTCCTAACAATTACAGTAAGATAAAGGAAATGCGAAAGACTGAGGCTACTTTGATCAGTTTTTATTACAATATATTGACCCAGTGTAAACAGGAGGTCTTAAACACCAGCTGAATGACCAAAGTAATCGCCAAAAGGAAACAGCTGTTGTGGGGATTACAAGCCTGGGAGGTTAAATGTGCCTTTTAAATATTTTTATTTTATAAAAGAAGCTGTTTTTAGCATGGATAACACATCCCTGAACATTTTCAGTGTCAGATCAGGTCCACTGCGTGCCTTACCATCCAGGTTTTCTGAATACGACATCCGTCACATCTGAATGCTCTTATCCAAAAGCAGAGTTTTTGAAGGACATTTTTTGCTTTATTATAAAACATTTCTTCTGATACTGCAACCTCCCAGGCTCTATCCTTATCACAAGGATGTCTATGTGCAGTTTTTAACATACTGGTTGCAGTGTTGTGACTTTAAAAACTTTATGAAGCATCACAGTTGGACCATATGGCGCCGAGCTAAATGACCCGCAGATCAACTCCACCACGTGAGTGATTCATTTATTCAACAAAGCCACAGTCAGGATGGACGGCGATGGCAGAAGAGACAGAAGGAGGATGAAAAGATCAGTAAGGGGGGTGAAAAGGAGAGAGAGATGGAAAGGACAAGAAGGAAGGGAAAAAAGGGGACGATAACGAGGTGAATAAAGAGAGGACATCAAGAGAAGTGAATGGGGGGAAAAGGGACCTGCAGCGAGGACAGTCTCGTGGTTCATCCATCGGGCAGGTCTTCAAGTCCGTTGGCCAGTAAGTCAGTAGAGCGGAGCTGTCAGTCAAAACCCACGGAGGACTCGGAATATAAAGTGACATCAAAAATGATTATGCATTACAGCCAAGCTGGAGTTATCTGATTTTAGTGCCTCAACCTGGTAAATAGCAAATTGTCATATTTCTTTTCCATGCTAAATTACTCACAACAAAATTGTATGAATACATTCAGCTGCAGCCACTTACCATCATTTTTCTAATCATCAGAACAGAGACATAAATCACAAATCAGAAATGTTACGCACGCAACATGACAGGCTTCTGAACAAGCTCTTTGAGCTGTGAAGTTCTCGGTCATGAAGCAGAGAAAGTAAATACATGAACAGGTGTACCAAAACATAAATACATCATGACATTTGTTGTGATGGAAGTACTGCTGATAATTTATCCTTATGTTTTAATTTCAGTCCTTGAATATATGTGGAGTCACTGTAGAGTGGGAATCTTTATGTGCTGCATTTTTTTTTTGGTGTGTGGTCTGCTACAAACGGGCAACCTGAAGGGAGAGGGGACAACAGAAGGACAGGAAGGGAGGAAGAGGCTGAAGGAAGGAAGGAAGGGAGGGAGGGAGAGAGGAGGAGGACACTGAATCCTTATCCACCTGATTATAGTGTTTATGACATCTGGACAGCAGTTTGGCTAAGATGTGCATGCCTGCGTTAAGAGTATTTATGTGCCTCAGGGACGCACCTGGAGTGTAGCTGTTCAGCGTTTCAACTCAGCCACTGGCACATTTCACCTGTCTCAGTTTCCCATGACTCCCATTCTTCCGCCCTCAGGCCAAATCACAAAGTTTCTTCAGGAGCAGCAGCGCTGAGTGCATAAACAGGATTTCAAAGTGTGCTCGAGTCTTTTTTTTCCTCAGCCCGATGGACGAGCTCACGGTGCTGGCTAATCCATTATAATGCTCATTTACTTTGAAAGAACAGTTTGCTGAAGAGTGCGTGATGCCACTTTCCCACACACAAATGTTCTCGTCTCTGAGTTTCATATAATGCTGTTTTGTCTGATGCTTCTGGGTAGGTATCACTTTGATGCTATTTTTTCCCATCACTTTGACTCACTGGTCGGGTCGAGGCACTTAAAACTGTTTGGTTAGGTCTTTAGGGAAAGATCACAGTTTGAGTTTAAAAAAAAATCCCCTTCACATCAACAACCCTGGAGTGACTGCTCCATCTCATTTTTGCCATAATCCTGTGCATCGTGCACAAAGGATATCTTGAATGCATAAATGTGGATCAATGTGACATGCCACAGACTTGGACAAAACAACATTAGTCAGTATTCCGTAACATTAGTGGGGCATCAGTATTCACTTCCCTCAGCAAGAAAGTCCAAACTAAACTATTTATTTAAAAATATTTTACCTTTCTATGTGTGATATATTGGCCAAAAAAAAAAGCTGCCGTCATCTAAAAAAACACGTTTTTCAAGTGTATGAGAGTCTACATCAAGTTAACACCACAGGCTGTATATAAACGATATGTGTAGCCACTATCTTACTGACCACCTCTGCTCTCAGGTGGAGTTTGGGCAGGCCCGCCTTGGACTCCTCCTGCCTTCCTCTTGCTCACCTGTGCTATCAGCTCATTATCTCCCTGCACTTAAAGAGCAGCTCGAACCCACTCTTCTTGCTAGATTGTTGTTGTATCGATTGTGGTAATCAGGCTCTGTTTGTTGTACCTTCCTGTGAATTCTCCTTTACTAAGGTGGCTTTTCACTCTGCTTCCCAGTGAGTCTCACATTTGGCTATAGGAGCTCTCTCAGCGCTGTTCGTTCCTGTGAAAGGAAGAATCGCCTGTCCGCCCTCCTGCCTTACCTTCTGGAAAACCCTGACCCGCCAGTCTCTCCTCTGCATGCTCTGGAATGGGACAAGCTCTCCTGTTACACCCCCCATACACACGCACACACACACACAGGCACACACACACACACGCACACGCACACACACACACACACACACACACACACACACACACACACACACACACACACGCACACACACACACACACACACACGCACACACACACACACACACTTCAGTCTCTTCCCTACTGACAAGAAAATCTGTTAAATAATCTGTAGTCTGCTTTAGAGTCCACTGTAAATTTACCATTCACAGAAACACATCTACTAATTAGTAACATACTAAAATACCAGAACTGCACTCAACAAAACTGAAGCACGAGCTTCTTGGAATGTCAGTACCTCGCAGCAAGCCATAATATTCGTCAGATAATGGCTCCACTAATGCTCCAAATGGCACCAACAGTTCATAGTCGAGAGGTGCAGTTCACACACTTAGAGGAGGTGAGGTCTGGCACGCAGCAATGGGCTGCTTTACACCATCAAAAAGAAAACCAGATTTTTTATGCCATCCAAATGAATTATTTAAAAAAAAACACCGTACCACACAGTGAAGAGGGAAACTACTCAGAGAGGCCAAAACTGTCTTTGTACCATCTATATAAACTTGCTTTAAGTGGTATAAAATTGGGCTTGTTCACAACATTGGAGCCTGTGGAGATTGACACATTTTTGTAGCCAGCCTCAAATGGTCACCAGAGAAACTGCAGCATTTGGCATTTCAATGTTGGATAAAATTTTTGACCCCAATGGATATCCTAAATGATATTACTAAACAATTCTGAATGAACTCCAATTTAGAAACAACTAAAAAGCTTGTAATTACATTAGTTGTCAGTTATACTTTCAAAATGTTCTGCACTGAATCAAAAAATATTCTGACGTTAAAATAGTTTGAGTCAAAATTATTTGATTCATTTCATGCATGAATAACGTGAATTGGGGAAATATGAAGACTAGCTTACAGGATTGCTCTACTAGGGGAAAAATGTCTTGCAAAAGTGTTCATTTCCAAACTTTGTTCATCAATCCAAAGCTAAACATAGATCTATGGATGCTTTTGCAGAAAAGGCAAAGTGAGAAGTTGAAATGTTCCATATGGGTCCTGTCAGATTCTTTCGTTTTAAACTCCAATTTCGAGCTGAGGTGAAATCCGGTGTCATTGTGCCTTCAACATCAAAGCTGGCAGCGCAGCGGGGCATGGCCAGACACCTGCTCCGAGCGCACAGAGCCTTTTTCACACTGACTTTTTTCTGCAAGTAAAAAAAGAAAAGTGCGCACACACAAACGAGCTCCATGAATAACCGTGTGGGTCCTTTAACAGATTACAAATATGTCCTCCACGACAAGTCCCGTCGTGACCGCGGAGGCGCACATAAGAGACCCTGAGGGGCTGAGGCCGGTTTGAAACCTGCAGGTTGGCAGCGAAGGATTTTGCGCAGCGCCACTGGTTGGCGACTCTCTCTCTCTCTCTCTCTCTCTCTCTCTCTCTCTTCTCTCTCCGAGATGAATCAGGGTGTAGGAAAGGGTTGGGACAGGGGAGGAATAGCCGGAGGGAGGGATGGCTGAATAACGAGGAGAGAAACACCCACTCCGGACTGACCGAATTGTATCCGGAGAGAAGGAGTGAGAGAGAGAGGAAGAGGGGAAGAAAGAGTGAGAAGAAAGAGGAACCCTTTGGGAGGCAGCAGCAGGAGCGGTCTTTGGTATTCACAGGATTTCCTTTGGGGATAGAAGGACGCTTTGAATTGATGACTGGAGAGGTATGAAAGGCGATTTCATTCATTGTGCGTTCAACTGAGTCGGTCTCAGGTGTGCTGCTGGCGCTGGAGTATTCCGACCAAATCAGTTAATTTGAATACATCTGATAGTTTGAGCCGAACCTGCCTGCGAAACTTAAATGAAATCACTCGGCTGCGCTTGAAAATGATTCGCCAAGACGCATTCGGTCTGCGGGCACTGAATCCAACTTGCAGGCACAGCGGCAGGTGGAAAATAGATGAATAATTTTTAAACTGTCTATTGCGATTATTAGTATTACAAAACAATCCGTTTATATTTGATTCCCGATGTGTTAAAATGCGTGCCGTTGGGCTTTCACGTTATTATTTTATTCAGTATTTGTCCAAACTGCGTCCCGAATATAAACTCTTCAAAAGCGAGCAACAAACTGCGCGATTTTATTGAAGTTGACGCGTTTATTCTGGTGTTCATTAAGCAATTAAATCAATTAACCAGTTGCAGATTTGCCCCCCGGACTGAAGGAGGGATCATCACAACCCTGCAATACAAAAACAGGGGAAACTTTGGGGCTTATTGAACGAGCACCGTTTACCCTCACTCTGAGTACACTCATGCCACTTTAGTGATGAACTGACACGATGAACTTTATTTGTGTGCAAATTATTGCATCATCAATGTGTGCGCGCGCGCGCCTGTTAAAGACTTATTAGAAATTAATTCGTTTGACTTTTCCGTCCTTTCTCCACACATATCAAGAGGTGGAAAAAAAATAATCAGCCATCCTTGTGCGTTCTTATTAATATGCTATTTTTCTGGTCTTTTGACGTCGGAATAAAGGAGCTGCTGCTCATTCAACAGCACGGGCTGGTGACGATCATGAAACAACTTTTATCTCCCTCCCACATGCTTTTTTATACATTCAACTACACATATGACGATGGCGAGGTGTTTCTAAAATAGAAAATCATAAGCTGTGTGTGTGTGTGTGTGTGTGTGTGTGTGTGTGTGTGTGTGTGTGTGTCCATCCTGTGCTCATAATAATGAGTGACAGAGAGGAGAGGAGGCAGAGAGATGGCGAAGGAGAGGAAGAGCAGTGTTAGGAGACAGAATAAAAAGTGAAGGGTGAAAGGAGGAGATGAGATAGGGAAGACGTGTTTGCTCTTTTTGGTTGAACAATGACTTCATGAAATGTTCTCTCTCTGGAGTGTCAGTCAAACTGTCACTCTGTATGACTTCTCTTCTCTTCTCTTCTCTTCTCTTCTCTTCTCTTCTCTTCTCTTCTCTTCTCTTCTCTTCTCTTCTCTTCTCTTCTCTTCTCTTCTCTTCTCTTCTCTTCTCTTCTCTTCTCTTCTCTTCTCTCAAACAAAGTGCTCCACTGTTTCGCCTCTGGCCCGTTTTGTGTAGGCGGCAGGCTCAGCTGCTGCTCTGTGGTCAGTCTAGACTGTGAGGCTTCTGCTCTGTGACTGTTAAAAAAGTGGATATTGGACACAGATAACTGATTCTAGATCAGTGAACTGAAGTGTTGTGGGCTAGATGGGCCACAGTGTCACTCTGCAGCTGAATGCCATTCATGGAGCTTCTGTCAGTTAACTCTCCCGTCTTTCTTGCTTTTTTCTTGCTTGTTGATCTTTTTTTCTTGCTTGCAGGTTTAGTCTGCTGGTCGTGATGTTGTCAGCGGCGCAGATCAGTTGGTGCTTGTGGGCTCCACTGGTGTTACTGGCCCTTGTTTCCTATTACCCCAGTAAGGCACAGGGTCAAGGTAAGCACTTATTCCTCTTCTCCAGTTGTTCCTATCTGTCTGATTCTCACTCTCCATTTCCCCTTGTTCTCCCATTCCCATTATCTACCCCATCAGTTTACCCCTTGCCTGTTTGACCTCCACTATCTCCACATCCCTCTCCTTTCTCTCACCTGACCTCTCTGTGCTTTCTCATCCTCCACCTTTTCCCCCTGATTCCTCCCTTCTTCATCTTGCTGTTTGATGTGCAGGCTCAGTCCAATCACATCATGCCTTAGTTCATATCACCTTCATATCGTCATGCTGTCTCACGCTGGCAGCATGGCAACACTTGCCACCCCACTGCTGATGCTGCCACGCTTCAGAGGGGCTTTAATAAAAGTGTTGTAACAGTGCGCTTCATGCTGGGATGATTTGCTGTGCAATGTGCTGCACAGTACATATCACTCCAGTGTGCCTTGCAATTATCTTCACCTCAGCAAACCTGAGTCTCATCAAAATGTGCATTGTTGTCTGGTTTGTGCAATATTTTTGATCATGTTAAGAATCTGGGTGGCTTCCAGTTGAACTAGTGTTATTATCAGTGTGAGAATATATCAGCATATTTGTGTTTGAATGGAAACAGTGTGTGTTTTTGAATGATGCAGGGATTCTTCCTGCAGGTCCTCCCCAATATCTGTTGATATAGTTACTTTATTGGCTCCAGGGCAACGTACAGAACATGCTCTGTGCAGTCCTGTGAAAAACTTAATACACCAAAGGAATTATGAAGGAAAACAGCAGCCAGTGCCGCTAACCAAATACACTTTGTTATTTGAACATCAGCAAATGTTAGCAGCTCTATAAAAGCAGTAGTTTTGTCAGTTTGCTGGTCTGGAGCCTTCAGTGTCACAATCTTCCCAGGAGTGAACGTCCCAGCAAATTCACCCCAAGGTCAGACTGTGCAATGTTCAGAGATGCTGCCAAAAACAAACAAAGCAAGAGCTACATCCTGACAGCACAATTAGAATTTGGCTTCTTTGGAAGGGTTACCCAGAGAAAGCCTCTTCTCTCTAAAAAGAACATGGCAGCACAGCTTAAGTTTGCAAAGCTGCACCTGAACAAACCTCAAGCCTTCTTCCTTTTGATAGATGAGACCAAAGTGGTGGTGTTTGGCTATAATGCACAGCACCACATTTGGAAAAAAAACAAAACAGAGCCTATTAGTGCAAATATAATCATACCAACTGTGGTGGAGGGCTGATGATTTGGCTTTGTTTGGCAGCCACAGGATCTGGGCACCTTGCAGTCATTACATTGACCATGAACTCCTCTGTATACCAAAGTATTCTGGATTCAAACGTGAGGCCATCTGTCCGACAGCTAAAACTTTGCCGAAAGTGGGTCACACAACAGAACAATGATCCAAAGCACGGCAGCAGATGTACAGCATGCATAGTTGAAAAAAAAGGAAGCAAGGTGTTGCAACGGTCCAGTCAAAGTCCAGAACTCAACCTGACTGCGATGCTGTGGCAGGACCTTAAGAGAGCTGTGAATAAATGCATGCCTGTTAGCCCGAATCAACTGAAGACACTAAAGTAAAGAAAAGAGGCCCAAAAATTCCGCACAATTATGATAGAGACTGATAAAGTCATAGAGAAAACAAGTTCTTGCTGCTGAAGGTGACTCGACAAGCCACTGAATCATGGAGTGTACTTAGTTTTTCGCAGAAATCTAAGCACCACTGTGAAAACTTCATTTTTCATGTGTCTCTAAGCTTGTTGGTCATTTTCAGTTATATGATCAAGATCAGGTGACCTAAGGTCATGTCATGGTAATTGATTGGTATTCAGATGGTAAATATTAATATCTCTTCTATGGCTGTGGGATGCATTACTGGTAAATTCCAGCTTATTACAGCTAATGGATCCAGTGCGCTATACTCAGTCTGATGGATGCAGTGTGTGTGTGTGTGTGTGTGTGTGTGTGCGCGTGTGTGTGTGTTTAAGTGGAAATGGATTTTGTGCATAAGCTGGTTCTGTTTATGTGTATTTAGCAAGCTCGTACAGATGGCCAGACCTCCTTTCACTATCAAGATCATATGGAAATGACCCTGAGGGAAGTTTAAACGTTTAATTTCTGTTCTTTGTGTGTGTGTGTGTGTTTATGTGAGGGTGTGTAGCTCACATCCACTCCAGGTTGTGGAGTTAGAAGCGCAGAAGGTCTTGATTAAAGGATCAATACACAGAATCTCAGAAGCTGTTCAAAATTCATAAGCCACATGCGATGCGATCCCTTCATCGATCTGTATTTTGACAGCTAAATTAAAAGAATTTCACCTTAAACATGCTCGAATCACTGGGTGGTCTTCCAGAGGTTATATCAATTTTGCTTAAAAGTTAATCTTTTAAAACTGGGACTGATTAGCACGGGGCTCCTTTGTGTTTATTTACCGATGGATCAGTGGAAGTCCCTAATAAATAATGATTACTTTGAAATGAAAATAGGAATTTTGCTTGTAAGTTGTTACTCTTTTCTCTTGCTCTTTCTTTCTCCCATAGCATCTCCTTCATCCTTCTCGCTCTGTTTATCTTCAGTCATTTTTCTCATCTCTGGCCCCTCCACCTCACCAATTCCCCACCGCCGCCTCCTTTTGTTAAAGATCTTTCTTTCCAGTTTCGATCAGCAGTTTCATAGAGCATGTTTTTTGCTGCAGGCAGACAGAAATGAGAGGTGAGATAGAAGAGTGACACAATGAATAAAGTTGGAATTGGGTCCCAGTGAACCACAGTAGAACATGAACGACCCCCCAGACACAATAGGACCATGTCCTGTTCAATCCCTTCATTAGGGAGCATGTGAGAGCCATTAATTTTATGCCCAGTCTGTCCCTGTAAGCTGCAACATCTGGTCAGAGGGGATTTTAACTTGAGGATTAGCATGTGCTCTACCATGCAGGATGTTTGTATGCACAGAGCAACCGTCCCTTTAAAGAGTGGCTCTGTCCACTTTTTTTTCCCCTCTTTTGCTGCAACAATTATAGAAAATGGTCCAGCATTCAGGTTTAGAAAGCAGTATTAGAGCAAAATAATATTCCAACTTCAATGGTGCTTAATTTAAATTTATTCTATTGGAATAAAATACAATTATGCATCAGTGAATCAATGTGTCACGATGCATTTATTGTGACATATTCCGTGTCAACAAGTGATCGTGTAGCTCGTTTTTACGTTTAATAAAAACGTTACTGTAAAATCACAGAAAATATGTGGAGGGAGTTATTGAAACATATTCAAAAACATAGGAAAATACAGCACATGAGGCAAAAACTGAGCTCTAAAGTCAATATTTGGTGTGAGCACCTTTATTCTTCAGCACAGCCTGAACTCTCTGAGGCAGCTTTGTTATCATTTCTTTAAGCAGTTTCAGGAACAGTTCTCCAGGCTTCTTGAAGGACATTTGAAGCTCTTCTTTGGATGTTTCTGCCTTTCCTGTTCACTGTCAAGATGATCCCACACTGCTTCAATAATGTTGAGGTCTGGAGTCAGGGGAGGCCAATCTATGACTGATAGTTGTGTGTTTTTCTATCTGCTTTTACTGCATTGATAGTGTGTTTGGGATCATTGTCATGCTGAAAAATGAATCTGTTGATTTCCAGATTCTTCAACATGTGAACTCTCTTAGGCAAACTTTCTTGTAATTTCCTTTGGTACAGTATTCTTTACAGATGGCTGTAGACATGCCTCTCTTATAACTTCCTCCATACACTTTGACAATGAGTTGAACCAAAAATTTCAGTTTGGATTCATCACTCCATAAGCCCTGTTGCCGATGATTTTCAGTCCAGTTCTTATGTAATTTGGCTTGCCTGAGTTTTTTCTCCCTGTTTTCCTTCCTTAAGAATGTCTTTTTGATAGCCACCCTTCTTCCACTGAGACCATTTCTGATGAGGAACAGTGAACAGTAGATGGATGAGCTGAAGGGCCAGACGCATCTCTCAGGTCCTGTGTCAGGTCTTTGCTGGATGTTTTCCTGTTTTGTAAGGACATGACCTTCACATACTGTTAATCTGCAGTGTAGTTTTTTAGGCCTATCCAATTTACTCAGTTTTTTTTAAGGATACACAGAACATCATGCTGAGATATGCTGGGTTTCTGGCTAATACTTCTTTGGGAACCACCTTGTTGTGCAAAAATAATTTTTTTCCCCTGGCAAACTGTGATATTGTTGGCAAAGAAATGGGAACAAATTCTGTGTTTTTGTCACAGGCTGCTAGTGACAAAGTGCTTAGAGATACTATTTAAAATTGCTTCTTTGCTAAGGTCTCTGTTATGTGTAGAGACAACACTGATGAGGCGCCTTTTTGTGTTTGAATGATTCATAGATCAGTATTAAGTGGCTTAACAAACAAAGAAATGCATCCATCCATCCTCTTCTGTTTATCCATTTCAGAATTGGGAGGGAGAGACAGGATATGCCCTGGACAGGGTGCTCAGAACCACCTTTGGCTCCTTGGATGCAAAATGTGAAGAAATGAGTATTGACTCAAGACTTTTGCACAGCATTTTATCAGAGTCCAATTTTATATTTGTCAAAAGGATTCATTATAAATTGAAAATATTAATTATGTGGTAGCGCTAAAGGAAAAGCCGGGAAATCATCCAAAACATCTGAGTTCCTCCTCAAGGGACCATAAACGTTCTGTGTTTTGTGGCAATCTGTCCAACACTTTTGCTGATATTTCATTTCTCTAAGCGTCCACCAGGGCCTGGTGGTGATGCTAAATAAGTCTGAAAAACTAAGAGGAATTGAATCTGAACAAGGTAAT